>APFE031594878.1:0-64553 GCA_000404065.3 Pinus taeda | reverse complement strand
GAGAATGAACCGTCGGATCACTACATATCGTGACCGTCGGATTGTAAGTTACAAAATGTACAACGGTAAAGAAACACACTTTACCTAACTCTATACCTAACTCTATACTAGACCAAGTTGAACTTAACTATTCCTATGTGTCGGAATATCCTAACAGACTTCGGGTTGGTTGAGACTGGTCTGGGACCAGTGGTACATACTCTGAGACTAACTTTGAGTCAGTATGATACATCCTCGATCATTTCTTCTTCTTCATAATTCGGACAAAAACAGAGCATAACAGAACAATGCAAGAGCAGAGCAGAACAAAGCAAAACAGTACTGATAAGTACAGGGCAGACCAAGACAAAACAGAACAGGCATAATAGAGCAGAGTAGGGCAAGGGTCAAGATGTACAGGGCAGTGCATTTGATGGATGAATAGTAACGACCGGTAGACAGATTGCAGATGAAGTTCTCCCTGGTTGAGAGGGAGTGTTAAAATTGGCAACTAGGGCAAAACTTCATGTGGGTCATCTTATTTATGGCTGATAATATTTTTATTAGATTCCTCTCGTCGAGAGGTGTAGGATTGATATAAATATCATTCGATTCCTATAAGTATTCATGGAGATATGAATTTATTTTGATTATGGAATTATTTTCAAGCCGACTTACAACTCATGTAGGCTCAGAAGCCCAACAGTCGCATCTATTCAAACACCAACGTTGTGTATAAATATAAGAGGACTTCTCCTCATTTGCACTCACTCTTCTCATCACATCTCTCTCTCTCTACTGCGCAGAAATGAGTCTCTTCTCTATTGCGCAGAAATGGGTCTCTCTCTCACACATGTGAAGCCGAAAGCTGTTGAACCTGAAACTGCAACTGCAGATCCAAAGATTGACCTGCGTGGCCTAGAAGATCTCCTCTTTGGAACTGCGTTGTAGGTCCATCTGGATCTCCTTTAAAAGCCACAACTTTTGGTGGTGGAATGAAGTCAATCCGATGAACGGTTTGCAAGATATTGATTGCCCTAGTTTGAAGCCGAAAGCTATTGAACTTGAAGCTGCAACTGCATATCCAAAGATTGACCTGCGTGGCCTAGAAGATCTCCTCTTTGGAATGTTGTAGGTCCATCTGGATCTCCTCTGAAAGCCGCAACTTTTGGTGGTGGAATGAAGTCAATCCGACGAACGGTTTGTAAGATATCGACTGCCCTAGTTTGAAGCTGGAAACTGCTGAACCTGAAGCTGCAACTGTAGATCCAAAGATTGACCTGCGTGGTTGGAAGATCTCCTCTTTGGAACTGCGCTGTAGGTCCATCTGGATCTACTCTAAAAGCCGCAACTTTTGGTGGTGGAATGAAGTCAATTCGACGAACAGTTTGCAAGATATCGACTGCCCTAGTTTGAAGCTGGAAATTGCTGAAACTGAAGCTGCAACTGCAGAAGTAAAAATTGACCTGCGTGGCCTAGAAGATCTCCTCATCTGAACTGCGCCATAGGTTCATTTGAACCTCCTCTGGAAGCCGCAACTTTTGGTGGTGGAAGGAAGTCAATCTGACGGTCGGTTTGTAAGATATCATCTTGCCTATTTGATAATGAAGCCGCTAATGCTGATGCTGCTGATCTAGGGTTTTCTACTACTGATATGAATCAGATTTATTGTACTATTTCTCTCTGCTGAATTATTGAAGATAAAAGAAGATTTGATCAAAGGGTTTCCCCACACATTGTGGGGTTGGTCCCTGGCTAGCCGCCACATCTTGTGTCTCTTGTCTTGGCTTGTTTTCTGTCGATCGTTTAATGTTCTATCTGCACTTTACTTTATGTACATGTGATTGCTAATCTGTGGAATATAATAAGAAAAGAAGTAAGTTGTTATAAGCATAGAACATACCATAACTTAACATGGTATCAGAGCTGAGGTGAAGACAAAGCCCGAGCAAGAGCAAGAGAAATCACCGAAGAGGAGATTGGCAAGGCTATCCTAAAAGAACCATGGGGTCCTCAACACTCTTTCCTGCCGAAGACAAGCTTCGTGAGAAAGATGACTATCACGCATGGAAGATGTCTATCGATCTAACCCTAGAAGACCCAAGAGTGTTGGACTATGTAAGAGGCAATATTGTTGAGCCTCCATCAAATGCATCCATTGCTGAATGGAACAAATGGAAAACTGAAGAAGTCAAAATAGAAGATCATCCGAGACTCTATCGACAAGCACTTGGTGGCCTACATCTCTGAACTGGACACCTCCAAGGAAATCTATGATAGATTGGGAAATGGCACTCACGACTCTTGGAGGATTACCATCCGAATGGTACGTGTTCAAGACAACTCTTCTGAACTATAATGTAATTCCTGGTTTCGAGGAATTAATGGCTAGATGCATTCAAGAAGAAACAAGGGAAGAAGAGCAAGAAATGCCCATGCCTAAAGGTCCTCCTGCAGCCTTTTCTTCTCAAGCTAAGAAAGGAAATAATTCCGGAACTAAATCAAGAGGAAAGGCTGGACCTAAGGGTGGAAGAAAAGGATGATGCTACATCTACGATAAAGCAGGTAACTATGTAAGGGAGTGCCCTGATAGAAAGGACTCACACCGGGACGATGATCAAAATCCCTTTGATGGCAAATCAAAGGAATGACAAATTCAACAGCAAAGGTAAGAGGAGAGATGGGGATAGAGGAAGAGGACAACCATTCAAGAAGGCTAGAAAGTCCAGGATGTATTAAATGCACCTAACCTCAAAAAGAACCTAGTGTCCATCTCGGCAATGGAAGAAAAAGGCTACAAGGTAACCTTCAGCAATGGCAAGGTATGTATATGGAAAATAATGTTAAAGATGCCTTTACTCTTGGGTTTAGTGTTGATTCATTATATCAGGTTGATGGAAGTCCGTTGTTTGTCATGTCTTATGACACATCTCTTCAGTTCGAACGTTGGCATCGAAGGTTTGCCCCCCTTCATTATAAAGCTATACTCCATGGTGACAGGGATGCCCGAATTCCGAGTAGAGAAAGAAGGTGCATGTCCAAGATGTGCTGAAGAAAAGCTCAAAAGGGGACCATTCCCCTCAAGCCAAAGCAAGACCTCCGATATATTACAGTTGGTTCACTCAGGCATATCTGACGCTGGCATTAAGAGGGAGACTACTACACCACATACTACTGAGCAGAATGGTGTGGCGGGAAGGAAGAATCGCACGATTGTGGAAGCTGTCCGGGCCATGCTACATGATCAAAGACTTCCGAAGTTTCTATGGGCTAAAATTACAAACACCGCCGTATATGCCCTCATGAAGCATTGGGTTCCAAGACTCCTGAAGAAAAGTTCGTCGCAAGGTGAACAATCTTCCAACTTTGAGGAGCTCTCAAGAAGCCGACACCAGGGAACCGAAAGAAAAGGATGATGAATTAATGCCTAATGTAGAAGAACCCATGGATCCGATTGATCCTCCTCCACATGAACCTTCCTCTTCTAGGAAGAGGCCTTCATGGCTTAGGGGGCTACTTGATGATGCTGAAGGACATGCTGCACCCCGAGGAACCTCTCGTGAAAGTAAGAAACCTAATAGGTATCAGGGATACCTGACCATCATGAGCACGATCATACAAAATAAGCCTTCATCATTCTCAGACGTCGTCAAGCATCCAGTATGGAAGGATGCTATGACGGAAGAATATGAGTCTATCATGAAGAATGATGTTTGGGGAAGTAGCTCCCAGACCCCAGACAAGACAATTGTTACTTCAAAATGGCTTTACAAGATAAAGCATGCAGCAGATGGAAGTACGGAAAAGTATAAGGATAGTTTTGTTGCTCGTGGTTTCTCCCAGAAGGAAGGTATAGACTATGATGTGATATTTGCACTTGTTGCCAGATATACGACCATCTACTCGATCATAGCCCTTGCTGCTTCACAAGGATGGAACCTACATCAGATAGATGTCAAGACCACATTCTTGCACGGTTCTATCAAAGAAGAGGTCTACGTGGAGCAACCCGAAGGATTTGAGATTTAAAATATCATGTATGCAAGTTGAAGAAAGATCTCTATGGGCTGAAGCAAGCACCCCGAGCATGATATGAGAGGATCGATAACTACTTGATGAAGCTGGGATTCACTAGGAGTGAAGCCGATCCTAACCTTTACTTTAAGGTTGAAGATGGACAAGCCTCTCATACGGTGTATATGTGGATTGACCTCTTTCTAATAGTGCAAACCTCTCATTCACAATGTAAGAGGGATTAGCTTCTGAATTTGAAATGAAGGACCAAGGACTTGAAGTGTGGTAGAAGCCAAGGGAAATTTTCCTATCTCGAGGAAAATATGTGGTAAAGATATTGGAAAGATTCAGTATGATGGACTGCAAGCCTGTGACTACCTCAAGGATCTTAACTTTTAGAAGTTATATGGTAGTGATGTCGGACCAGATTTGGGAAATACCTCTGGGTTTCATAAACTCATTCGCATTGATGTTCTTGGTGAACCTCCATCTGAACATATGTTTTGTAGTTAGCATTATGAGCTCATATTTTGTTGAGCCTCATTGGATTGATGCCAAGAATCTTCTGAGATATCTTCGTGGTACAATGGGTTAAGATACACTGCCGGAGATGTCAGACTACTTGGATACACTGATGTTGATTGGGCAGGCAGTGTGGTGGACCGTAAGAGCACTTTCGGGTGTTGTTTCACCTTGGGATCTGCTTCGATATCCTAGATGAGTAGGAAGCAGAAGTCGGTGGCTTTGAGCACCGCCGAAGCAGAATATATTGTTGCTAGCATGACCTCGTGTGAGGCATTCTGGTTGCGAAAGCTCTTTAGTGAGCTATTTGGATTTACATTGGATACCACTATGATTCTCTGTAACAACCAGAGGTGGGATTCGATTATTGATGAATCTCATATTCGTCAATTGCTCCAGCAGATAGACATCATCTGGGATATGGTAAGTCGATGAGCAGGGAGGCTCCATTGCATTAAGATGATGTAGAGGTCGATACACCTTGTCAAAGCCCCGAGGAAAGATCTAATCTGTGATTTTCCCAAACGACTTGGAGTCGTCAAGAAACCCTTGTACAAGGGTCCTGCATGTTGCATACATTGAACTCTGGGAGCTCTGAGGGCTTGCGGTTATTACTAGAGCAACATACGACCACAAGGTGACTCACCCTCCCCTGGTGGTGCGCACTGGAAAAGGATGATTCGCTCTCTTATGGAACAAGATGATTCGCTCTCTTGTGGAACATGATGATTCGCTCTCCTGTGTAGCAGGATGATTAGTTCTCCTGTGAGGCCTGGATTGATTTGTTCTCCATGGCGATTGTAGCAGGGTTGATGTGTTCTCCTGTGAGGCCTGGATTGATGTGTTCTCCATGGCGATTGTAGCAGGATTGATGTGTTCTCCTGTGAGGACAAGATTGATTAATTCTCGTGTCGAGGCATCCTACCCATGCAGTCTGGGACTCATGGGAAGTACCTCTCATTTGATAAATGAGTAGGGAAATGAAGTTAGGAACCATAGTAGTACCGATGGATGCATCGTTGTCTACCGTACTCCCTACGCTAGGATGACCTCCATTGATCTGGGATCAATGATACTGGTCTGGGACCAATGGTAGGAGTTGTACCATACTATGACGCTGACTTCGGGTCGGTTGAGACTGGTCTGGGGCCAGTGGTACATACTCTGAGACTGACTTCGTGCCAGTGCAGTACTGGTCTAGGACCAATGAGAGTGGTACATACTATGGCGCTGACTTCGGGTCGGTTGAGACTGGTCTGGGACCAGTGGTACATTCTTTGAGACTGCAATACTGGTCTGGGACCGGTGGTACGAGTTGTACCATACTATGACGCTAACTTCGGGTCAGTTGAGACTGGTCTGGGACCAGTGGTACATACTCCGACACTAACTTTGTGTCAATGCAGTACTGGTCTGGGACTAGTGAGAGTGGTACATACTATGACACTGACTTTGGGTCGGTTGAGACTGATCTGGAACTAGTGGTACACTCCGAGACTGACTTCGTGTCAGTGCAGTACTAGTCTGGGACCAGTCAGAGTGGTACATACTATGACACTGACTTCGGGTCGGTTGAGACTAGTCTGGGACCAGTGGTACACTCTCTGAGACTGCGATACTAGTCTGGGACCAGTAGTAGGAGTGGTACTTACTATGACGCTGACTTCAGGTTGGCTGAGACTAGTCTAGGACCAATGGTACGCACTCTGAGACTGACTTTGAGTCAGTGGAGGTTGATACTGCTCTAGGACCAGTGGAGTTGTACTCACTATGACGCTGACTTCAGGTTGGTTGAGACTGGTTTGGGACCAGTGGTACATACTCTGAGACTGACTTTGAGTCAGTATGATACATCCTCGATCATTTCTTCTTCTTCATAATTCGAACAAAAGCAGAGCAGAACAGAACAATGCAAGAGCAAAGCAGAACAGAGCAAATCAGTACCGATCAGTACAGGGCAGAACAAGACAAAACAAAACAAGCAGAATAGAACAGAGCAGGGCAAGGGCCAGGCTATACAGGGCAGTGCATTTGATGGATGAATAGTAGCAACCGGTAGACAGATTGCAGATGAAGTTCTCCCTGGTTGAGAGGGAGTGTTAAAATTGGCAACCAGGGCAAAACTTCATGTGGGTCATCTTATTCATGGCTGATAATATTTTTATTAGATTTCTCGTCGAGAGGTGTTAGGATTGATATAAAGATCATCCATTCCAATAAGTATTCATGGAGATATGAATTTATCTTTGATTATGAAATTATTATCAAGCCGACCTACAACTCATGTAGGCTCAGAAGCCCAACAGTCGCATCTATTCAAACACCAACATTGTGTATAAATATAGGAGGACTTTTCCTCATTTGCACTCACTCTTCTCATCACATCTCTCCCTCTACCGCGTAGAAATGAGTCTTTTCTCTACTACGCAGAAATGGGTCTCTCTCTCACACATGTGAAGCTGGAAGCTGTTGAACCTGAAGCTGCAACTACAGATCCAAAGATTGACCTGCATGGCCTAGAAGATCTCCTCATTTGAACTGTGTTGTAGGTTCATCTGAACCTCCTCTAAAAGCCGCAACTTTTGGTGGTGGAATGAAGTCAATCCGACGAATGGTTTGCAAGATATCGACTGCCCTAATTTGAAGCCGAAAATAGAAACTGAAGTTGCAACTGCAGAAGTAAAGATTGACCTGCGTGGCCTAGAAGATATCCTCATCTGAACTGCGTTGTAGGTTCATCTAAACCTCCTTTGGAAGCCGCAACTTTTGGTGGTGGAATGAAGTCAATCCGACGGTCGGTTTGTGAGATATCCTCTGCCCTAGTTTGATAATGAAGCCGTTAATGCTAATGTTGTTGATCTAGGGTTTGCTACTACTGATATGGATCAGATTTATTGTACTATTTCTCTTTGCTGAATTATTGAAGATAAAAGAAGATTTGATCAAAGGGTTTCCCCACACATGGTGGGGTTTGTCCCTGGTAGCCGCCACATCTTGTGTCTCTTGTCTTGGCTTGTTTTCTGTCGATCGTTTAATGTTCTATCTGCACTTTACTTTATGTACATGTGATTGCTAATCTGTGGAATATAATAAGAAAAGAAGTAAGTTGTTATAAGCATAGAACATACCATAACTTAACACTATACTTATCAACAGCCTCTACAACCCCAGTTTGGTCTGGTTAATCCTGGTTTCCTAGGAGGTTATAATATTCCAAATGCAAATCCAATTCCAGGTTATCTTGGATATCCTCCTCCTAGGGCTGGTCTTGTTACCCAAGGTTTTCGAGACCCTAACCGTTAGTTACCTTTTATTGCAACTTTGGATTTACTTGATTTTTCGTGCCTTACAAACGATCCAATTAACTATCTTCTGTACTAGGCACCAATGCCTAATAAGTTGCCCAGTGATATCCCGAAGTTCGAAGGTAAGTCAGGAGAGAATCCGTCAAATCATGTGATGACTTATCACCTTTGGTGTGCATCTAATTCCATTACTGATGATTCAATTCGCTTACGTCTTTTTCAACGAACTCTAATTGGTCTTGCTGCCAAATGGTATATTGAGTTACCATGAGGCTCTTTTTATAATTTTAGTCAGTTAGCCACTTCTTTCTTAACTCATTTTCAGTTGCCTATCAGATACGACAATGGCACGGAATTGTTAACTTCATTAAAGCAATCCACGTCCACATATATTTCTGATCATATTCATGAATGGCGACGTAGACGGCGTTTAGTGAAAGTTTTTATTCCGGATCAAATTTTAGCAGAATGGTTTGTCAAATCATTATTACCAAAAATCACTGAAGATTAAGCTAAGGAAGGAGTTGTTACTGAAGAGCAAGTAATTGCTCAGGCTCAGTACCTTGACCTCGTCTATATGCAGTGAGGTACTTTACATGAAAAAATCCCCGACCTTCCGAAACACAATCAAATATGTGCAGCTCCTTCAGGGTCTCATGCTGCTGATGGTATGATTGGTTCAGTTAATACCAAAAGTAAGAAGAAATCTTCAAAGAATTCTTCTCCTATTATAACTTTACCAGATTTCACGACAGGAGACTCTTCTGCTGAAATACCTGCCGATATCCATGTCGTAGAATCATCTACGGCCAAATCAAAATCCGGTGGTAAAAAGAAGGGGAAGAAGAAAAATAAACAGAACTCAAAAGAAAAATAGATAAAAATGAATCTCCTGACGAGAAACGTAAACCCTGCTATCCTTGTCTCATTTGCGACGAGGAGCATTTTACAAGAGATTGCCCACATCGAGCAGAGGTTGCGAAAATTGTCAAAGGTTCTCAAATGCCTGCTGTCTTGAAGGATCATTTTCCTAGTCAAGATAGTAAAATGATTGGTTCTTCCTCAAATGCCTTAGAAGAACCCATCATGATGATGTCTCATGTCAGGATTGCGACGCGATCGCAAGATTATGGTAGTAAAAATCCTGTTGGTGGTAAAGAAGCAGAATCTTCTAATTCAAACCCATCAACTACAACTCCTCCTGGTTCTGATCCACTACAGATCGAGAAACCTAACCCTGACTTAGTAATCAAACCGCCTGCTATAGGAGTTGTTGATATTCAGGATTCGAACCTAATAATCTTCGATTTAGGGAATAGTACACCCCGCCTACCTCATCAAATGGCTTTCCAGATTCTAGTGTTAGTCAAAAACAGACCTTGCTTTCGGACTGTGATTGATGAGGGAGCTTCTACGTGTATTATGTCGATCCAGTGTTGGAGATCGCTTGGTTCTCCTACACTCAACCAGTCTCTGACGATTCTAAAGACTTTTGATGGCCGAAGGTTCCATCCTTTTGGCATTTTGCAGGATTTACCTATAGGGTTCGAAGGCAAAACTGTAAATCTAGACGTGGAAGTGGTTGATGCCCCTCTAGATTACAACCTTCTCTTGGGTCGCAGTTGGTCTTACGCTATGATTGCTATTGTTTCATCAGTCTTTCGGCTTATCAAGTTTCCTCATAATGGAAAGATCGTTACGATAGACCAGTTGATTTATTTTTCATCCGACCCAGCCTCTTCAGATAGTATTCAGCGTGTCGGTAAAACAACTATCCCTTACAAGGATATTGGGGTAGGTTTGATTAAAGATTCTGGTTTACTAGGAACTCTTTCCTTCCCTCCTCCTAACGTATCACCTTCTATTGCAACTATTCATATGATTTCATCGAACACTATTGCTTTTGATGATCCTTGGATCATACCTTCCGATTCTGAGGTAGATTCATTTGGTAGCGTGATGCCTTTGAGTCTCTTTGAAATTACATATCAGGTTGTACAGTCGTTTTCTGACTCTTGTTCAACCAAAACTGATCCAGTGAATGTGGTCCATGGGGAATCACTTTCGATATCAACCTCAGTTTCAACAACATTTTCTAATCTCGTTCATACTGATGAGCAGATTCGCGAACTTTTGTCTGATGATGATTTACCATGGGAAGATCTTCATCATCAATCTTCGTTTTTACCTAAGCTTGATCATTTTGAAAATGATTTTTCATCTATTTTTACTACTGGCTATGTCAAAGAACCACAGAATCCAATGCAACATCCTGATTCTGAGTTAAATTTGGGAAATATCTCTCAAACAGTTCCTATTGACATTTCAGTTAAACCCAAAATTATTGAAAACATTCATATAGGTGCTTCCTGTATAGACGACGAAATCCAAACTTATAAAGCCCTATTTCAAGAATTCTGCGACGTGTTCGCCTGGTCATATGAAGAAATGCTAGGAATCAATCCATCAATTGTTGTCCATGAAATTAAAACTTACTCGGATGCTAAACCTTTCCTGCAACATTTGCGTCAGATACATCCAAGAAAAGTCGCTGCTATTAAAGTTGAAGTTGAGAAATTACTTCAAGCAGGTTTCCTTTATCTAATTCCCTTAACGGATTGGGTATCGAATATTGTTCCTATTAACAAAAAGCACGGAATGGTAAGAATATGTATCGATTATAGGGATATTAATCGAGCTTTCCCTAAAGACAATTATCCAACCCCCTATATCGATCAAATTATTGATGATCGTGCCGGCAGTAAAATGTTCTCCTTTATGGATGGTTTTTCCAGTTACAATCAAATCAATATACTCCCTACTGATCAACCTAAAACGGCTTTCATTTGTCCATGGGGGACATTTGCTTATTGCAAATTACCTTTTGGATTGAAGAACGCTGGAGCAACTTTTCAAAGGGCTATGCCTTACGCATTTTATGACATCAAGCACATTGTGCAGCCTTATCTTGATGATTTACCTGCCCATTCATTACGTAGAGCCAATCATCTCACTCATCTACGAGCTATCTTTATGAGATGTAGACATTATCGAATTCGGCTAAATCCACACAAATGTGTATTCTGTGTAGAAACAGGTCGTTTACTGGGATTTGTCGTTTCAAAAGATGGCATTCGTGTCGATCCCTCGAAGGTTGAAGCTATCATCAAATTACCTCCTCCTTCGACTCTTCGCCAACCCCTAAGTTTGCAAGGGAAAGCAAACTTTTTACATCGTTTCATTCCTAACTACGCGGAGATAACAAAGGTTTTACCAGGTTGTTGAAACAGAATACTCCATTCTTTTGGGATGAGATCGCTGAAAAATCTTTTGATGCACTTAAACACACGTTAACCCATGCACCGTTATTGCATCCTCCCAACTACAACCAAGATTACTTTTTGTACCTGCCGCTTCTCATTCCACCATTGGGATGGTTTTAGTTCAGGAAGATGAATTCAACAGTGAACATGTGATTTACTATCTTAGTCGAACCCTAAGTCCGACTGAGCTTAAATACTTGCATGTGGAGAAATTGGCCTTGGCAGCTGTTCAAACTGTCCAAAGATTTCGTCACTACATCTTATTACGCAAAACCACGGTAATTTCTGACTGTAACCCTATGATGTATATCTTCACCAAACAATTGCTAGGGGACAAGTATTCCAAATGGATAGTTATCCTGCAGGAATTTGACTTGGAATTTGAAAAATCCAAGGCAAAGAAATCTTTGGTTTTTGCAGAACTGATGTGTGATTTCCCGCGTACTGATACTGAAACTGTGGCGGAAGAGCCCATTGCGGACGAATCCTTGTTTCTTATCAGTACTCTTGATCCATGGTATGGAGATATTATTGTTTATCTCCAAACCCAATCTTTTCGACCTGAAATCTCACGATCTCAGCAACGGAAAATACGTTTCCAATCCCAACAATACAATATTATTGGTGATACACTTTATCGTCGTGGGGCGGATTCTATTTTTCGATGTTGTCTAACTCATGAAGAAGCTGAAAAGGTTCTGAATGACTCTCAATCTGGAGCATGTGGCGGTTATATGTCTGGGTAAGCCACAACCCAAAAGATATTGTGTGCTGGTTATTTCTAGCCATCCTTATTCAAAGATTGTATCTATGCAGTCCAAAAATGCCACAATTGTCAAATTTTTTATCGTAAGATGTGTGCTCCACCCGCTCCTCTCCACCCTATAATTGCCATCGGTCCTTTTGCAAAGTGGGGTATTGACTTTATTGCATGTAACCCTCACTCGGCCGGGGTACATGCGTATATCATCCTAGTGGTAGATTATTTTACTAAGTGGGCCGAGGCGATGCCTACATTTTTGGCAGACGGCAAAATTGTTCCAATTTTCGTTTTCAATCATATAATTGCTAGATTCAGTGTTCCTCAAGCTATTATTACTGATCATGGAAGTCATTTTTGAAACATCATGATGACTGAACTGACAGATCAACTTGGCCTATGTCACGATAGTTCTACTCCATATTACCCACAGGCTAATGGTCTGGTTGAAGCTATCAATAAAGTTTTAGTCACTATGATCCAACGAATCATTGGTATTCACAGGTCGAATTGGCATAACATGTTATTTTCAGTACTTTGGGCATATCGAACCTCAGTGAAAACTTCGACTGGTTTCACTCCTTTTCAACTGGTTTACGGTTTGGAAGCAGTGTTACCCATTGAATGCGAAATTCCGTCATTGCAAATAGCCATAGAATTACTCCTAGCCACTTCTGAAGAAGAAAAACGTTTTTTGTACTTAACTCAGTTAGATGAGAATCGACGTGATGTTGCATTAGCAATCGAGACTCATGCGAAATGAATAAAATCTCAATACGACCGAAATGTTACACCTCGTAATTTTTCAGAATGAGACCTAGTTTTACTATACGATCAAGCAAACAATAAGCTAGGGGCTGGAAAATTTGTACCTATGTGGCATGGTCCTTATATTGGTAAACGAAAGCTGGCAAAAGGGACCCATGAATTGGTAGATTTTGACAATGTCTCTTTGGGTAAGCCCAGAAATGGGCTTTATCTGAAGAGATATTATGCTTAAATTTTGGTGTGGAGATTTTTGTTAGAGTAGTAGTTGGTATGTTTTAGATTAGAAAAGTGCCCCTAGTTTAAAGAGTGCTTTTATCATTATTCCTGCTTATCTTGATTTTACTCTTGATATTGCCGATGTCGACGTCTCTTCAAACATACATTGATTTTGCTGATGGTACTTGTCGTAGTATATGGAACATTTCTTCCGCAACTTGGGTTATTTATTCACCATCTGATGAGTTAGTATCTATGCATGGGGTAAGCTTCGGTCAAACAACGAATAACATTGCAGAGTATAGTGCAGTGATTGAGTTATTATCTGAATCCATCTCATTTGGGATTAGGAGTTTGATTGTTAGGTTAAATTCTGAAATCGTTGCATTATAGCTTAACAGAGTTTATGCCCTTAAAAATCCAGTGTTATTAAAATTATTTTTTAGAGTTTGTCTCTTGGAACGTGAATTTGATTACATTGAATATCAG
The DNA here is from genome assembly GCA_000404065.3 of Pinus taeda. Taxonomy (NCBI): domain Eukaryota; kingdom Viridiplantae; phylum Streptophyta; class Pinopsida; order Pinales; family Pinaceae; genus Pinus; species Pinus taeda. The sequence goes on along the minus strand of APFE031594878.1, from coordinate 51,177 downwards.
CATATTCCAAGATATTTAAATACATTAGCAAACGCAGTTGCTTCTCGTATGATAAATAGACATTTGCAATAATCAAAATAGTAAATTTATAACATTCCATAACATGTTACACAAGATAGCCAGTAATAGTGATATATCATAGCATAGAAGTGTGTCAAAATATACATCGTCTTCGATCATAGGTTGAAAAACACCTTATGATCGGCAAAAATGATAGTACAAAAAGACATAAATGTCGTGTGAGTCTACAAAAGCGATCATCCTATTCCTGGTGATGATCACGATAAGAAACCACTGCTCGGGCCACCCTACAAAGGAACCTCCTAAAAGGTCCTGGGACCCCAATCACATATCATTGTAACCTAAGTGGAATACCATCTATGCCAGTCTCTAGAATATCTGTTGTCAAACGCTCTAGATGATTCTCCAATTCGATCAGGGTCTCTGTAGATTGGTCCTATGGGGCCAGTACTGCTGCAGCTGGGTTCCTCCTCTCATAAGGCTAGAGAGCGGCTGGTCATCGTGGACCCACATCTGAATTTAAAACTTTTTATTGTCAGTTTTGGACGATTTAGAAAAACAAAAAAATTAGTTTAAACTTAAAAAAGTGTTGAAAATGATTTTACCTGAATCATCCCACTGCTCTCCTGGTGGAAGAGTCATGTCTGGGTCACCGCGATAATCCATCCCAGCGTATGGAAAATCCTGAATCACGAAAAGTTGGTTTCTCAACCAACGAAAATACTCAGGCGGAAATCAATCAACCTTTTAACCCTCCTCAGGATGACGCGCCATTACTGCAACCTAACGCATTATCCTAGGCTCTCGAGGAATTCCAACCTCAACGAAAAGTTGTTGTGGGACTAGCATAGGGACCCTCTCTAGACCAAAGCTTACAACCAAGAAACCATATCCAAAGTTTTTTAATTGTTCGTTCTTTGCTCTAGTTAGTTGGCCTTTTAAATTCGCCAACACAACTTCGCACCAGTTGAAGATGGTACCTCGATAACAGTCCACTGCCATTCGCATCTGAGATCCGGTAGCTACATGCAATGCTGCACTCCCGCATAGTCTGGTGACAGTGAACGCAATAACCTTAAGTTCAGGACGGGGGATAGTTTTCATATCAATCTGTTTGTCCTTGTTTGATCATTGAAAAACTCCAATCGGAGACTAGCGATAGACTGGCCACCTAGCCTAGTCCCGAAAAGAGATAATCATTTACCTCTCTTGGGCAAATTAGTCAAGAAATATATGTCCTCCAGCTCAATTTCGAGTTAGTGGCCACCAATCATGAAACACTGGTCCTGTATGTTCCACCTGTCTACCAGCCATTGCAAGAAGTCTACTTGGGCCCTCATGCCTGGTATGGCCCAGAATTTAAACAGTCTGCATGCTTTCTATGCCCGTATTGTGGGTGGATGAATTAATGCAGCAAGATCCACATTCTCATGCTTGCGTTCCCGCCAAATCAGCATTTTGTATGTCCTACATTGCAAAAAGACGTATTAGAACAATTTAGTTCAAAAAATTTTGGGCGGAAATGGAGAAATTTGAAATTTTAAAACCTATTTCACTGGGTCCGCACCCGCTTGATTACAGACTGTGTGTAGGTCCACACTCGTCGTAAGCAATAGGTGCGGACCCACGACTTTTTCTTTGTAGAAAAAGTCGGGGTCTGCAGGGGCCGCATGTTGCACTTGCGGACCCCCGCGAGCATTTTTCTAAATCAAATTCTCTCTAAAAAATCAACTTTAAAGCCCTAAAATGAAATGTAAACGGTTGAAATGCAAGATAAGGATGATATGGGTTACTTAGAGTTGACGGTTTTCGATTCCAACCGACGGATTTTCTGCAATCTTCACAGGAAGTTTCTTACCCAAAAGCTCTCACTTCTCACTCTAAAATCAAACGGTAAAAATGAATTTACAAAAGCCCTTTTTATAAGTTTTTTTGAATAAATGAATTTTTAATTTATTTATTTTTCACTTTAAAAAGGTAACTTTTTGATGAATTTTTATTTTAAACAGGTATGAGTAATGTTTTGAGTTTTTGTGCAGAATATTGGATTTTTCAGGGAAAATTGATCATTTTCAATAGAGAGCATACTTTTTTCATTTTTTCAGACTCTCCCAAAATTTATGAAAAAACAAAACATAGGAGTCCTCTTTAAGCTCTTTTCTGACTCGTAAAATATGAAAAGATTGCAGAGTTTTTCCTTTTTAAACTCGTTAAAATGGAATTAAAAGGAAAGTCCACTTACAGCGCTTTCGTGACTGTATAAACATGAAAATATCGCTGGACTTTTGTCGTTTCAAGTTCGATATTGGTTATAAAATGACGTGTCTTTGATCGTTTTTTTACTTTTTCAGATCGGAGCCACTAATTATGAAAAGTACTCCTTGATTGTAATGGTCAAGTAGTTCTCTCAAGTATTATTTTATACTTTTTCGGGCTTGAGGGACACAAATTTACAAAAAAGGACACCCATGGAGTTTCCTTAAGTTTTTCTTCTGACTCCCTAAAATTGAAAAACACTGAATTTTTCCTATACTGGACTCGTTAAAATTTAACAGTAAAAAACCTGTTCAATTTTAAACAGGAACGAACCATTCCTTCTTAGGGTTTGAATTTTAAACTAAGTTGGACTCATCCGAAGGATGAGCTTATAAACAAACAAATGTTATCCTCCTTAAGCTTGTCAAAAATAAAGAAGTACTTGCCAGAAATGGTAGGGTAAAAGAAAGAAAAATGAACTTGTTTGTTACACTTTGTGTTTTAGAAAAGCAATTAACCACTCTTGAACACGACACTTTTATTCACCTGGGTTGGGAAATCCTTTGCCTAATAGTTAATCAAACCATATTGAAAGTCTTCAGCTGGTTTCTGGGTATTAGCTTTGGGTCAATTGTCACCAAACCATCTGCAATGTCGTTATGTGTTCAAAAGATCAGTTCAAATAAACCATTCATCTGCAAAATATCTGTCATCCATCTTGACCATCCCTGAGTTAGTCCTTGCCAAATATATTTCTTCAAAACTTGATCTATGATTTCGTGTTGTGGGCTTGTCTACGACGGATCACTTTCTATCGAATTCAGCGCATTATCTAGAAAGATGATCTAGGAATCGTCAGTACCTTGGAATCTGCATGCCCTAATGGCAGGTTTCTCTCCTTCAATGATAGGTTGCATCATTGACCTTCGATCAAAGGATTCTATGACATGTTCGACATCAGCTCATCTATTCGCATTTCATGGATTGTACTGAGTACTTTGAGAGCCATTGACATTACTAGTGGTTTCTCTCACACTTGTTAACAGTTCACATCATTGACTGGTAAGCAAGTGGTTTCTACCATGTTCGACTTCAACACATTCATTCACATGGATAGAATCGTACTAGTTCGGGAAGCAAAAATCAAGACCTTGGATCTAGTTTCTACCATCCAGGCTGCGAGGAATTTTGTTATTCATTATATAGTGGACTATTCATAAACAGATAGTTGCGCCCATACAGTGTCTACATATGTCTATACTCATGGTGTATTATAGAATCATTCCTGTATCAAAACAATTTAGTTAGTTTTTTAGTCAGTTTGATCTGAGTATGGGAATGTCTACCTCAGCGATGATATGTTCATATATATATATATATATATATTTTGCATTGAATGTTTTTATAGGTTCCGACTTGGGTGTCCACAGGATGATCCTTGAAAAGATAAAGTACTTCACTCTTCATCTATTACAGACTTCACACTTTAGGGGGCAATCTGTTGCACAAAAAATTGTCACCTTGGCATTCTGCAATCTATATGAGTCCATTGTCACTCATACTTTCCTCCTTTGCAAGCCTTAAGCCTCAGTTCTTCATATCAAGCCTTGAAAATAAGAAAAAGCCCTTAAAAGTCTCTAAAACTCTGGTTCCGCACTTTCTCTTAGCATTACATGCGGTCCCGCACCTAATGGTCATGTTCCCTGCGCACTCGACCACTCTGTCTCTGTGTTATGGGTGCGGACCTCTATAAAAGTTAAAAAGGCGCAAGTATATTCTTTAAAACTCACTTTGAGTCATTTCTAGAAGCTTCTGGAAGGAATCTTGAGGTGGCAAATTCACTCCCTTAAGGTTCATGCATCCCATACCTTAAGGAGCTAACCCCTTGATGTGAGGAGCTTATCCCTTTGAAGGAGGACTCTATCCCTTCATAGGTGGACCTGTAACCTCCTTCCTTTGCACTATAAAATGAAGCATTGGGTTGGTTACTGGAGAGGTTAAAAGCTGAATATTTTTGAGGTGAAATGCTGTTGGAACTTAGTCTTCCTAATTGAGCTCTTGTGAGGAGAGATTACATACCTCTTTGATCTCATTAGGAAGGGTGTGAGGCTTGTCAAAGTAAAGGAAATTCCTGTTTCGGACTCTGGGAAGAGCTTGTACAACATCAAGGCTAAAAAGGTTGTAAGGTTCTTCTATTTCAAGTTAATACAAATAAGTTTGTTTTTCTCAATAAGCTGTGTTTTATGGTTTATTTTATGAATTCCTTGATCACCATAATGAACATGATTTATGATATTAGCTATGCAGGTGTTATTTGATGTGTGCTTGTTTGTAATTGCAAGTTCTCAAAAGGAAACTCTTTCGGACAGTTGAAGGATGGCTACTACAAACTAGCGTTGGACTTAAGGTAGGGCTTAAACACCTCTATAGTTTTTGTTATGAATCATATATGTTTATAGAAAGATAGATTTGCTTGTCCTGCTTATTGCTAGATATATTTTGATACTAGGGAGATCGGCCTTGTCCGCAAGATCGATTTATCCGGCCAACAGGGAGACTATTGGGTTTCATCTACCAATGTCTCTTCATCTTCCAATTCTCTTTATTTACATGGATTTACCTAATCCCAAAGATTAGGTGTTAACATTCCCCCCCTTAATCTGAAGGGATGTCGGTGAGTCCAAGCATCATTCTGAATCTTTCAAACTTTTCTCTTCCAAGCGCTTTGGTGAATATCTCTGCAATTTGCTCAATTGTGTAACAATGGCATAGGTGAATTGTCTTAGCCTCAACATGATGTCAAATCAGATGGTATTTTGTATTGATGTGCTTCGTTCGATCATGGAACTTTGGGTTTTTGGTCAACTTTATTGCAGAAGTGTTGTCAATCAAAAGAGGAGTTGAATGCACTTGCTTCTCCTGCAAATCTTCCAATACTTTCCTGAGCCACACAATTTCCTTTGTTGCTTCAACTGCTGCCACATATTCTGCCTTAGTTGTGGAATCTGTTGGAACTGATTGTTTGTGTGACCTCCAGGAGACAGCTCCTAATCCAAGACTCATAACATAACCCAAAGTAGATACCCCAATTTATTTATCTCCATTGAAGTCTAAATCAGAGTATCCAATCAAGCTGAAGTTGCCCACCTGTGTAACCTTAAGTCTAAAGTCTTGAGTTCCCTTCAAGTACTTTAGAACTCTTTTTGCAACAGACCAATGACCCTCACAAGGATTTTGCATAAAGCTGGAGAGGATTCCAACAACAAATGAAATATCCGGTCTAGTAGTAGTCAAGTAGTTGAGACTTCCTATGAGTTGTCTATACTTCGTTGCATCCTCAAATTATTTTCCTTCAGTGGATGTGAGTTTTAAGTTTTGTTCCATTGGAGTAGTCAAAGGATTGCACTCAACCATGCCAAACCTGTTCAACAGATCTCCAATGTACTTCTTCTAAGAGAGGAATACAAACTTTGGAGGTTGAATTTCAATACAAAGATGATAGTGAACATATCCCAAATCTATCATTTCAAAACCTTTCCTCATTTCCTTCTTTATGGATGCAATGTAGCTCTGATTGTTCTGTGTCATCAAAGGATCATCTACATACACCACAAGATATACAACTATTTTGCCAAATTTCTTGACAAACAAAGTTGCATCATCAAGATCATAATGTTTGAAGTTGAGTTTCACAAGATGCTCAGTTAACTTCTCGTACCAGGCTCACGGTGCTTGCTTTAGGCCATACAAAGATTTTAAGAGCTTGCATACTTTGTGTTCTTGACCCTTCACAACAGATTCTTCTGGTTGGGACTTAAAAATGTTCTCTTTCATATCTCCATTCAAAAAAGTAGTTTTTACATCCATTTGATGGACTTTCCAACCGTTATGAGCTACCAAGGCAAAGAGTTTCCGGGTGGTAGCCCATTTTGCTGTGGGGGCAAAAGTCTCCTCATAGTCGACCCCTTCCTTCTGTGCAAAACCTTTTTTCACAAGCCTGGCTTTGTGCTTGTCAAGTGAACCACATGCTTTATACTTGTTCTTGAAGACCCACATCCAGCCTATTGGTTTGGTTCACAATGGAGGATCAACCAGCTTCCAGGTGCCATTTTTTATCAAGGAATCATATTCTTTCTGCATCATTTCTTTCCATTCATCATGAGAAGCAGCTTCTTTGAAGGAATTTGATTCAAAATCTGTAGACAAATTCAATTCACAATCATAAGAAACATCCATATCAACAGGTGAATCAGAATCGTCTACATCACCTCCATTTTGTCTGATTGAGTTTCTTGTTCCTGTCTTTCCAACCTCATCAGGACAAATACTTTCAAGTGTCTTTGTCAACCATTTTGGAGGACCTTTCTGAGATGGCCCAAGCTGCTTAGTTGAATGAGATGGGGCTGAACTAAGATTTAGTCCCCCAATTCTATCAATCAACATCACTCAAAGTGTCATCAGTGGTGTGAGCTTCATGTGGGGGAGAGAGTGCTTCGAAAGAAGATTCCATAGATTGATCTAGTATAGGAATCCCCCCTTCAAGACGTGGAATCTCATTATCAAATTCTTGAAAAGACTTTGCATGTCCAAATCTAAGCGATCAAGCTGCCGCTCAACAACATTGTCAGTCTTGGAAGATTCAAGAAAGATCACATCTCTAGATATTATAAAATTCTTATTAACTTCATCATAGAGACGATATGCTTTGAAGGTATTTGAGTACCCCAAGAAGATACATTTGCGACTCCCTCCACCGAGTTTGTTTCTTTGTTCCTTAGGTATCAAGGCATAGCAAGTGGAACCAAAAACCCTAAGATGCCTCACCGAAGGAATGTGGCCATACCACATTTCATAGGGAGTCTTTCTTTTGATAGAATTAGATGGACACCTATTCTTTATAATATATATACACAACACATAGAACTGCATCAGCCCAAAACATCAATTTAACATTCTTGTAAAACATCATGGAACGTACCATATTTAAGATTGTCCTATTCATTCTTTCAGCTACTCCGTTTTGTTGGGGATTATAGGGCACAGTTGTTTGATGTTTGATTCCATGCTGACGAAGATAGTTTTCAAATTCATTTGAAGTGTATTATTTTCCATTATCGGTGCGAACAGAGCCAATATGAGATTGTGCATCATTTTCAATCCATGCATGAAAGTTTTTGAATGTTTCAAAAGCTTCAGATTTGTTCTTCAATAAATAAACCCAACACATTCTAGTGTGGTCATCAACAAATGTCATCATATATTTATTTCCATTTGCAAAAGGAACATGCATCGTTCCACATAAATCCGAATGAATGCATTCAATTTTTCTATGTGCTCTGAAAGGAGAATCATGAAAACACTGTTTGTTGTGCTTTCCTAAGATACAAGCATCACATTGCTAAAGTTTCCTAGGAATAGTAGGCAAACCAGTAACACCATTTTTTTCAACAAATGAAGGTTGTCATAGTTCAAGTGTCCAAATCGAGCATGCCATAAAAAACTTGATGGAAATGTACCTTTATCATAGTGAGAACTGTATGAAAAGTTTTGTGCACGAGCAGAGGTTCCTTACAGCTTCAGAAGTCTTTCTTCTTCTATCCCCATCATGACAAGTGAGTGATCTGATGATTTTCTGACCTCAACCTTACCATCAAATATGTGAATGGAGTGTCCTTGCTAGTGGATGTGAACCAAAGACAACAAGTTTCTCCTCAACTCCGGAAGGTATAGAACATCATGTAGAACAAAGTCTGGAAGACTAGGCAGTGTGAGCCCTGATGGCTTGAGTTTTGACTTGTCTAGAAAGTATACTACTCCAACATTATCAATGAATTCTTCAAAGAAATCTCTCCTGAAAGTCATGTGGCAAGTTGCTCCTGAATCAAGCAACCAATCATCTTTCCATGAAGCAAGTGAAGCATTGAATAAGTCTTCAATTACTCCAATGTTGCAATGTGTCACAACATAATGAGCGATTCAGGTGCTTTACCTTTCCCTTTATTAATTGTTTTACATTCTCCTTTATTTCTTTCCTGCTCAATCTGGTCCTAAGGCAACTTACAAGTGGAAGCATCATGTCCATCTCTATTCCATCGTATACTATGAAGATCAGACTTTTCTCCTTCGAACTGTTTGCCCCCCCTGCTTCTAAAATTCCTCATTCCTCTTCCTCTTCGGCCACCACTTCCTCTAGAAGAATCTTGTGCATGATTCTTCCCCTTCTGTGCAAGGAACACAGCTTCTTCAGTAGACTAAGGGGTTGTCTCCTTTCCAAAAGCCTTCTCTATTTCAGCAAACTTCTTCTCAAAGGAATCAAAGTTAATCTCTTTAAGGTTACCACTTGCTTGCAATGACTCAAGATAATGTGAATAGGTGGGATACAATGCCTTAACATAAGTTACAAGAGGAATGTTTGTTTCAACACCAGTGGCTTTTATCTCATGCATAATGGATCTTACTTCTGATGCGAATGCGAGAGGGTCATCATTTTTCAATTCAAGACTGAACAACTTAATCATCAATTGAACAACTTCAAGTTCATTGTGAGTCATACAATTCCTTCAACTTCTATAAGGCTTCAAAGTGTTGATTTTTGGTAGCATCGGATGTGCTCTAAGCCTCAAAATTTGCAGGGAGGCTAGGACACATGTATTCCACAATACCCAAAAATCGTTTTAGTAAATTCCACCCGAAATCAGTTTTATTAAAATAATTAATTATTTTTAATGGGTGCCTAAGTCTAAACTTAAAAAATTAAAGGGTATTAATCTAACTGTGGGTGAAACTTCTAGAAGAAGACGAGGATCAAGCCAAAATGAACTGAGCCATTGATTAAGATCTAATATGGTTCGTTGGTTCTCAACAAAAGGATTATAAGAGAAGGCTTGATGGGCATTTGGAAACCACATCGAATGGAGATCAGAAGATCGAATTTTTGAAGCACAGCAGTTGCCAGAAGAGGAGTTCAAAGTGATATTTTGCAGTGAGGGGTAGGGATAGTATCCAGAGGGAAGTTTTTCCTGGGCCAAAGAGTACAAGGCAGAGAGGGCAGAATGACGTCTAGAGAGGCTGACGCTAGGCCACGCAAAGCTACGTTGTGGCAATACAGAGCTTGAGAGAGAGAGAGATCAAATTCCTGCTGAGGAAATTGAGTTTCAGAAGTCGAGAGACGAGGTGTGAGACAGGGAGGCTGAGAACTTAAGTTTCCAGCTAGCAGAGGATCAGAAGGAGGGGCAACGCAGTCCTAGCAGAGGTGACGCAGATACTACATGGGGTTGACGCAGTTCTGCGCAGAGGTTGATGCAAAAGGGACGTAGAGGCTCATTTCCAGCAAGATCAGAGTTGGTTCTTCCAGTGACAGGGTGAGATCATCTCACTATTTGTTTTGCCCAGTTTCTCTCTGTATCGGATAGCCAATTGGGCATCCAACGAATTGTACTCAGAATTACTACTACTTAATAATAAAACCCTCAGTTGCTGCACCAGTTTTCCCGCATTGGGTTTTTCCGGGGACTTTTGTCCAAAAACAACGGTGTAATGTGTTGTGTATTTCTTTCTTGCTCAGTTTCTTGTTTTTGCTTATAATTTAATTGGTGAAGACTGCAGTGTATTAGTTTCGGTGTTTACTGTACAAAACAGTAAATAATTTGTTCAGTGCTTAACAAATAGAAGGAACTTAATCAGTGGCTGCAGTGATGATTCGGGTAATCGAATTTTCACACTAAGGCATTTGAAAATGGTGAAATATGTCGACTCACCTCTTCTTTTACCGACACTGCAATCAAGGTAGGCTTTGTTGTTATTGTTTTCCCAAATGGAAAACTCCTTATCTAAAGTAGGCTTGTCAAGTGCATTGTCTCCTTCTCCTTCACACACCCCTTTCCACAACTCATTGAAAATGAGGGTGTGTTTTATCTTCCTAGACCACTCATGGTAGTTCTCATTGCCAGTGAGAACTACTCCCTCTATAGATATGAGTGAATGCGTCATAAAAAATTGAACTGGGCCTAGAAAATTACAATACTTACAACAAAAATTGATGTGTTTTTGCAATTAATTGACTAACATACAACTATGTCTTCAAAAAAACTTCAATTAACGATGCAACCTCTCATTATTCATATAATATATACCATCACATATGAAGTTCACAAAACACTCCAAAACAATCAGATCCCATATAAACTCATCACACCGAATATATACAACATATATGTTTTCCATCCCATTCAACACACTTTAATATATATGATATATATTCCCTCATATATTATATTCCTCTTTAATATATATCATATGCCTAAAAAAGGTTTTGATTGCATGATTTGGAATACAATATTCAACCAACGAATTTTTAATGGCTCAACGCATATGCATTCACCATTCATGCCATTGATCATTAAACTTCAACATACGGTGCTATTAATGTATTGGCCATTAAAACTGGGACTTACCAAACACCAGCAGCGTTTGAACACAATCTTCAATGCTCCATTTGTAGGTATATGAAAATCAACTCACCACAGTTCATAGCACCACTATACCAACGCTCATTTCGGCCATCGATACCTCCTCCAAACAACGCACAACACACTGCTGCATTTAATCAAACACAGTCATGCTTCCATCAACGTTCAACAACATCCATGATTTGTTTCCACCAGCGTTCAATTCAATGCAAGAACATGACCATCATAACATTTGAACATAGCCATTGGTTTTCAGATGCAGCCTTAACGCATAAACAATGCTAGATTTTTAACATGGAGCTCACACCACAGTTTTACATCATACGCACATACCAGAGTATTTCAATGCACCAACGCTAGAGTTTTAACATGGAGCTCACAATACCTATACTCAGATAGCATACACACTAGCCTATTCAAGGAAGAAACCAGAGAATGCTCTATCATTGGCAGGGATTCATAGCAAGAATAGAAGTTACAAATCTAAAATGGGAGCTGGAGGAAGCTAAAAGAGGGTTGGCTCTAATACCATGTCAGATTAGGAGGCAACTCCACGAATGAACTTGTGCTTTACATTAAGATGGAACATGAATATATACAAGGAGAGGGAGACTATTGGGTTTCATCTCCCAATGTCTCTTCGTCTTCCAATTCTCTTTATTTTCCTATTTACAATATTTACATGGATTTACCTAATCCCAATGATTAGTAGTCAACAAGGGTCAGCCACCCCCTCCCCTTTGCCCACACCTTGAGTCGGGCCTGGAATGATTCCCGGAGGTTGATGCAAAAGAAAAGAAAAAAAGAAAAAGCATAATTGACCACATTCAAAAGAAATTGTACCACAAAATGCAAAAGATGGTCGAGACAAACACATTTAGCGTGTGGGCAAAAGCCAATACATGAGCTCTACCCCCTTCCATGGCCATCACCCTAGTTCCTATAGGCCCTAGATGAGCCTCCTCTATCATTCAGGAACCCATGATTGTGCTAACCCTTGGAGGTCAATGAACTACCCCACCTTTAAAGGGGTATCCACTGCTATACTTTACACATCATGCTCTCATTCCCTTGAGCCCCGAGCAATTAACCAAAGAAAAATCATAAAAGGAAAAAGGCATATGAAGAAGGCTATAAAAATAAAGGTTGGGGGTAACTCATGTACCACGATTGCTCCCTCCTGCACATCATTTACCCAAGTATGGGCTTCCCTTTCATTAACTACCCTTGTACCAAGGCATGTGACCCATGTTTTCCCCTTCAATCCCCTACTCCATTCTATCACTTTATCACATTCCACCACCATTTTAAGGATGTACCATGGACATACTACCACCTTTAGAAGCAGAAACCACCTAACAAGGTGCTTGGTTAACCCCCCTTTGAGCTTGGAGACATTTGCACATGCAAAACCCACTATGGAAGGGCATGCCATTATGAAGTGCCCACTTGTTTTTCATGGTTTGTAAACTCTTTTACTTGATTTCTTTAATGACTTGGTGTACAAGAAGGCAAGCGGACACATTGGATCTTACGCAGGATTACATATGTTCTCCATTTTGGGTTTGGTCTCCCTATATGTGGTCCTAACCCTCCAGAGGGTTACATTGGCACATGTAGGGAGTGTGTAGAGAGCCATGGGCCTCCACAGCAATAGACAACATTCCATGGATCCCTAGAGTCGTTCAGAGATTGCTCGTGGTTCATGTATTAGAAAAAGAATATGCACCTAGTTCACCATGTCTAGCCAGCCCCACAATTGCACCATACACTTGGCAGATGGTCCAAGATCTATATGATGATGTGGCATCACTTCTATCATCATCCTAGCCGTTGCAGATGGTCTACAAGCATCTTCGATCTGTTTGGAGACCCATGAGGACATCTGTGTGCTCCCACATCCATTTGGGAGCACCACAAGTTTATTACTTGGAGAACAAGGGGGCAACCCCTCATTCACTATTTTTGGAGTCCTGTTTCACATTATGGCACCTATGGACTTCATTAGGCCTCCTCAAAGGCCCAAAGACACATGTCATTGATCATTCAACCCTCTTGAGACGCTTACTCCTTTGTTATTGAGCTACTTTGGTGGGCTTGTCACCAAAAGTACTTGTTATTTTGCACATTATTTTATTCTAGGGGCTAAATTAGGCCAAAATAAGCTAAATCGAATTCATTAGACATTGTATAAATAGATGATGAGTTGATTCATTCTCTCATAATCACTTGGATTGGATCATATTCTCTAGTGAGATTTTCACTATTCTCTTTGGAGGATGAAATTAGATGGATGGATGAATTTTGATGTTTGGATCTCTTCATTTTTGTCTTGGAGCTTCTATATTGGTATATGATGATGATTGGATATAGTTGCTCTCACATTTAAGTTCTCTTTTAATGCTATTTTATCATTTTCTTATGACACATGCATGTTGCTGGGGAATTTCGCTATACTAGGCTGAAATTTCCTGCTTTTCTTGTGTGAAATGGTGGAAATTTGTCTTTTTATAGCATTGCATCATGTCATCAGCTATGTTTGAATAAGTGAATGTTCCAAAAGATATTTTTGTCTTGATAAGTCATCGCATATTGCAATTGAAGTATAAAGACCTTGAAGCAATTGTCCCATGCCCTAATTGCAAAGCGAAATTGTTCTAAAGGCCTCCTTGATGAAGTGAAAACATCCCAAACATTGGAATCATCTTGACTCCATTTTTCCCAAAGGATTAGGCATTGGTCCTCCATAGATGATCACCCTAAAGCATATTTTTCTCACCTTTCTCTCTTTCTTTCTAGGTCTAGCCTACATAGGTTACCTTGGGCATTAATTATCTCACAATCTAGTCATCCAAACACTTCAATTTTTTGTCCACAACTGCATTGGAGTTTGCTCTAGGAGGCCCTCCAAATTTGAAGCAAATCCAACAGTGGGATCTCGAGATATTGCAAGCCCTAGCTCGAGGACCGTTTCTTGCCCTAGGTTTCCCTTAGCTAGCGACCTCATTTGGATCATTGTATTCTATTCCAAGAAGATTTGTCTATTGATCCTCTTCTCTTCCACAACTAGGTCAAGCCTCTCCTTGAGTGACCAATCCCCATTACTTGACCTAATTTTGGGTCCACATGGTCTTGTGTGGTCCCACAACTTTTCGAAGATAATCTCACAAAGACCATTTGGAAATCAAGGCTTCACGAGGGTTTTTACGACTCGAACCCTCATTTACAAAGCTTATTTGCAAAACCTAGCCCTTGAAACTTCCTTGGCCCTTCTTAGAGTCGTACACCTTGCTTCCCAAGCAAGCAAATCATATAATTGAGTCTCTCTCATGAATAGGCCTTAGGAATCACTCTCTATCCAGTCATTGATCTGTTCTTCCTATAGATTCCCTTTATACAGGGTCTCCTCCCATCAATGTAAGTCTGTAAAGAGCAAGGATCTTTAGCTGAGGTGACAGTGGGCTATTGCTCCATTGTTTCCCTTGACCTAGTAGTTTCCCTTTAGGATCCCCTCCTAGGACCCCTACTAGTTTGAGCAATAACAGGCCCAAGTCGAGATCTTGAAGGGGAGATAAGGTAGTTGGTCGAAAATTCGATTTTCATCAGTTGTGTGTTTTTTCTTCTCAACTATTGTAGCCATCTTTCTCAACGCTAAGGCATCATTTACTAGCGCAGGAGGGCAACAGGAAAGGAGCCATACCAACCATAGATTTTCTAGCTAAGTGATTTCTACAACTAGAGACCGAGTTTCAACTCAGACATGCCACGCAATGGATTATATGGACCTGTATGGATTCCGTACAATGCACAGGATGAGAAAGGGTTGTGCGCCGGAGGAGAGACCAAGTAGATTGTGCACAGATCAGTTTGGGTGAAGCAAAAAATTTAGGGGTTTCTCCTTGTTCCTTGTAAATTCCTGAGAAAACAATTTCTTGAGAATAAATAATAAGAACACACATTTTGTAGCTTTACCCCAGTTGGGGTTTCCTAGGTAAATTTTTGTGTTGACTATTTTATATGCTTGTATCTTCAGTTTTATTTTTTGTTGCATTATACAGTTAGAAAAACTCAATATATTTGATGTAAGCTTTTTGAAAGTTCAGTTCAGCTCCTTCATTTTTGTAATACATCAAATTAGTTGTTGGGTTTTTAGAAAATAACAACATAAGATGCACAAGCCCTTTCATAACATATTTCTTCCTCATGATTTGTACAATGAGAGAAGGGGTATCTTTACTAATTGTTGGACACTTAATCCTCTAAGGGTTGGTGTGGAAGCTGAATAGTCTAAGGAAGTCCAAGAGACCTTGGAATACAAAACCAAAGGTCATATGAATGTACTATAAATGTATATCATTTGTTAATAATAGATATACTCTCATGCTTATCTTTCATATTCTGTTGCCGCCATGTATGTGTTTAACATGGTATCAGAGCAGGGGTACTCCTGCCCTGCTCCAATTTGAGCCACTTGTGTTGTGGCCTCTCTATGCATGCCAGTTTTGCATTTCTGCGAATAGAACTGCTATTATTGTGTGCATGCCTATTTCATGCTTCACACTATCCGGCTGACCTCTCTCATCTAGATTTGTGCTGGGTTCTCTATCCACTGCCTCAAATAGCAAAAACGCAACCCCCTGGACTCTGCACCTGAACGCTCTGCGTTTCATAGAAAATCGAACGACCTTTAAAGTCTGTGTTGTGGGGAAGACTGAGATAACCGTGGTGAGTGCCATGAGTGAAGTAAGTATGTATTGCAGCCATAAATATTCGATACATATTTTGCATTGAATGGTATTCTGCGTTGAATGGTAATGTGTTGACTGTGTTTTGGATGAACATTGTGTTGCTTGACATGGAGTGATTGTCATGCGGTATTACTATGTTCATAATACTGCATTACCATCATTGTTTCTTGGTTAACGCCTCACCCTCCGCACAGTTAATACCCCTGACTCTGCACCATAATACCTCCTCCTTGTCAGTGAAATTATTAGTGAAATTGTGTTGGCATGTACACCACAACTGTACACAGTGATTGTGGTTGCCTTGAATCATATTAGTATATACATTGTCCAGTTATATGAACGTTGCCCCTGCTGCCACATTAGAGGATCCATGGATTGCGACTTTCTCATCCACAGGTGACTTCCCAAGAAGCTCGAAGCTAAGACCGAAACCTTAAGCAGGCCAGAAAGCTGAATAGGCGGAATTGATACTTTGTTGGAGGCTGGAAATCCTTCCAGCTCGAGGTCTAGCGAATCAGGCGACAGTGCACAGTATCGTTGGATCAAACGGATCAATGGACAGGGTTAATGGAAGATGAGCGACGGAGATCTTATCGTAGGAGATTAAGTTAAGAAATGGATGGATCACATCAAGGCACGTGTCGATAGAAGGGTGGAAAACGTGCAGAATAATGGAGCAGTGTTCGTAGGCGGTAAGCGGTATCTCGCGTGCCCTAAAAGTTGTAAATGGTATTCTACAATTTCACGCGATTAACCTAAGAGGTTGACACGTAGCACACGATGGAAAGAGAAAACCACTTTTCTCGCACGCCCTTGACTTGTTATGCATCGTGCAAGATTTCACGCGAGATTACACGATCACCATTGGATTGAGGTAGGAGAAATAAACGGTGGAGATTGGCTCAGGCTAGTTGGCGCGAGTTATTGTGCGATAACCATCGGATTGAGGAATGAGATCGACGGCGAAGATTTAATGCGCTAAGGAGAGCATAGATATATGTGCAAAGGTTTGTGGAATGGAAGGAAGGCAAGATTTAAGTGTGGTTTATGAAATATAACTATTATATGGGAATTATAATAGAATTAAGCAGGATTAATGTATTATGGTTTAAGTTGAGTTTTAACCAAAGTCTAAAATCCATGGTATGGTTAATATGCATGAGTAATAAGAACTAACCAAAGATTACGAAGGATTTATAAGGTTCTGCTCAAAGGTTTATAAAGGTCCAGACTTTGGATAGTTAAATCAAACGTTTCCGCATACAGTTTATTGAAGGAGCATTAAACCTTGAGTTGCGAAGGTTTTACTAAGTATGGAATTTTAAAATTCCTGGTACATGTATATGAAATGCATTTTATATGCATACTATGAGTATGTGCAGCTTAGGTTGCATCATGTCAAAAGTTGCATTGTATGGTGATTTGTCTCCAACTGAAAGCATTCTCTGTTGTGGAAAGCATCCGAGTGTAATTTGGGTTATGGGTATTATAATAATGGTGGATAGTAATGACAAAATGTTTTACAACTATTGAGTTTAGATCCACATATCTTCGCACCCACGCATTTGAATCCCAATAGCGTTCTGCTCCAGCACTGTACAGCAGCATCAAAGACAGCCTTTGCCCCGTCAATATCACTTGCCTGGAGGAGTATTATGTCCGCAGAGTGCAAACTAGAGTCAAGGTAAAAGTGGTGGATGAGAAAGAAATTTGGCAGACTGCTAAAATTGGCGGAAATCGCGGGGAAGAGATGACCATCCGATCAGAGGAGATCGACACATATCGCGTCAGAACATGCAAGCGGGTTAACATTTTAAACGGACGTGATGTGGTTATTAAAAGGATTTTAAGATTCAGAGTGATCAGACTATTCGTTTAATGGGTGAACGGATGCATATCACTTCCGAAAGTGCGCGCAGGTTAACGTTAGAAATGGACACAATAAGGTTTTATACAACGAGATTAAAACCTCGTTGAGTTCCAGCCATCAAGACCGTTTGTTGGTTGATTGATCGGGCGATAATCGCGCATGAACATGTGCGTGGGTTAATGGACCTGTTATGACCTGATATGTTATCAAAAAAAGGATTAAATTTTATTTGAATTCCGGTCATACAAGTCAAACGATCGCTTCATTCCAGCTGTGTTTCAGTATAAAGATTAACAGATTTCTCATACATCTATTGTCGATAATAGGTATAGACCAGTGCCATCTTAGATTGAAAGTTTCCACCTTCTACTCAACAAAATTTCAGAAAGCAATAAGGCAAACACCCTCCATTGGCTACACCGTATTTCCTATTCTACTGCCATTGGCTTATATGCTCAGATGAAGTATCGACATAGTATATTGAAGTTGGTATTGAAGTTTTTTTAATCAGTTTTTAATCTAATCATGAAGGTAGAAAGTTGAAAATTAAAAGCAGTATTTTCTGGAGGAGAGTTCAGTCATTCCCTGCCATTAGAACTATTACACTTTTATTTTAATAGTGGTGCACTTGTTATTGCTCTAATTGGTGGTGTGTTAGAGTTTTTCAAAACTCTGATACAATCTACTGTCGAAGACACAGTTAAAATCAACAAGAACACTCTTTGTGATATTAAAACATGTCCGCAGAATACACAGGAAAAAATAGACTTTTTGAGGCTTGAATCTCAA
Organism: Pinus taeda; assembly: GCA_000404065.3. Lineage (NCBI taxonomy): Eukaryota > Viridiplantae > Streptophyta > Pinopsida > Pinales > Pinaceae > Pinus > Pinus taeda. The sequence continues at coordinate 33,025 of APFE031594878.1, read as the reverse complement.
CTACAGCAGGAAGAATTACAGCAGTGGAGTCATCATTCTGAATCTGTTTCTGTTCAGAAGATTGAAACAGACTCCCATGAACAGCGAAACAATAGTCGTATAGTTGATTCAGATCTAGTACCCAATGAAGTAAAGTCACATGCAGATGCAGAAGCTCAGTCTGCACTTCCCAAGTCAGTGATCAAACCTTGGGAAGAGCTTGTCCACAACAAGCACAGAACAGGTCTTGGATATGATAAGGAGATTTCCTTTCATATTCCAAATTACTCAAAGCCCATTCAGTTTCAGAGTGATGGATTCCTTCATGACAATCCACCTTCAATTGTTCCAGATTCTACTCCTCTTCCACATCAGCCACAACAAGTTGTTAAATGCCAACATTGTGACCGAGTTGGCCGTATGAAAAATCATTGTTTTGATCTTCATCCATGTAAGCACTGTCATAAAACCAGTCATTCTTCAAGCAGATGCTTCAGAAACAAACCTCCTGCAAGAACAAAGATTCATCTTAGATGGATCGCTTCTTGGCAATGGGCATCAACAGCCAAGAAAATATTTCAGTCATATGTCCGAACTTGTTTTAGAGTATTGAACAGTCTTGCAGTTGAGTTTTCTCCATCATCTCACCTTGTATCTGACAGAGGGGGAAATGATGGTCATCTACAAGCTTCAAAGCCACATCAAGCGAGCCTGAGCCACGACCTGCCATACCAAATTCAAAGTTGTAGCCAAAGACAAATATGCCCCTGAGCATGCCTTCAGACGATGATACCTCTTCAAAGAATTGGGGACATTTCCTCTAGCAGAGGACTTCAGCGTCTTGCCAGTTTTGGAAGAGTTCCAGGAATTGCATTAAGCATTCCAGAGTTGTTGGTCATCCTTAAACCATCACAGGTTGAGACCTCCCTTTTCAGGTTGAGGTTCTCCCTTTTATGCGGGGTGAGACCTCCCTTTCATGGTTGAAGGTTTCCCTCTTCAAAACATCAGGAGCAATTCCTCTAGCAGAAGACCTAAGCTTCATGCCTGACTTGGAAGAATTCTAAGAACTGCACTAAGCATTCCAGTGTTGGTGGTCATCCTTAAACCACTTCCCTTATACCAACATTTCAGAAAGCACATTCAGCCTAGTTCTGCCATAGATTTTTGCACATTTTGTATTATAGCTCTCTTCTTGGACTCATACATAACCCTTCGGATTAAAGGGGGGGATGTTGGACACCTAATCCTCTAAGGGTTGGTGTGGAAGCTGAATAATCTAAAGAAGTCCAAGAGACCTTGGAATACGAAACCAAAGGTCATATGAATGTACTATAAATATATATCATTTGTTAATAATAGATATACTCTCATGCCTATCTTTAATATTTTGTTGCCGCCATGTATGTGTTTAACACTAATTTCAGAGCTTCAAGATGTTCTTTATGTGGCTCTGCTTAAATCAACAATATTAATAAAGTGGACAATAACTCTTTCACTGATCCAAATCCTGAGGGGCAATATACTCTCTAGCTCATCCAAGTCTTCATGGCTGATTTGTTGACCCTCGTCTAAAAATCTGAAATCCACAATACAAGGAGTTAACAACTCATTTTCTACCCTTGGCTCTTCCACATGATCATCTTCATTTTCATTCAATGAAAAATCCTCATAATGCACTTGATCTTCCTCGATTTGATAATATTCTTCATCTAGGGGTTCATAAGCCTACTTGGACAATGTCTGAAAAATGTCACATGATTCCTCGGTGTGCAGTACTTCACAATCTCTACACCAATATTTATCATCTAGAGGAATATTATCCAACCTCTACTAAAGAGTTATCAAGTTCCTATGTAGCTTCACTAACTCCTCTAAAAATTCATCCATGTAAACAACATGAATGTATACAAAGGAATAATACCATACAAATTGGAAATACTTCACATATGTAAATTGTCTCAATCCCTCACTAATGGAGTCACTAGGGAAATATCAACATTCAAAAATATAAACAATGCTCACCAATGTGATGTAGCACGATTCTACAATTATTGAGAAACTTGGCTTACTCCTTATTGCACACATTTTGTCAGAGTTCCAAGGAAGCATTTGTACCACATTTTTCAAAAGATCAAGATCGTCAGCCATCAATTTTTTAGTCATTGTAAACCCATTCTACAAAATTTGTAATGTAAATGATGCTAGTAAGACCATGTATGTATGTAACAACCTAGGTAACTCTATTATTTTGGCGACAACTTTCATCCTAGGATGTTTTTTGTTTCACTGATTCATCTGTGTTTCTAAACACGGATGATTGGCAGAGTTTTTCCCTCCAACCTCACCCAAAGCTAGGGTGAATTTTAGCGTCAAAGTCTTAGGTGAGTCCTAGTGTTTTAGTCGAGTCTTCTGTAAAAGTGATTTGGGAATAATTTAATCTAATTGACTAAATTATTTTATTACAAGTCACTTGGTCTACTAGATCATATTGTGTCAAAGAGTTGAGTATGTATTTTAAGGGTCTATAACGAATGGGTATTCCCCCTTTGAGGCTTGAATTTTGTAAAATCTTATCTAAAAAATATTTTAGTACATGGTCTCTCATACTTAGACACTATGGCTAAAATATTTGAGGGTAAAAAAATAATAAATCCCCTCAAATGTTAATTAATTAAATTTTCTGGCAAAAATAAAATTTAATCCTAAGTCAGAAAATTAATTAATTAGAGTCAAAAAATTAAAATGCTAGAAAAATTAAATTCTCCAAGTGGAAAATTCCATGGGTCTTAGAGAAATTAATATTTGGAGGTCCCCATCAAGGGAATATTGGAAATTTCAAGAAAAATTGGACCCTTGAGCTTTGGTGGTCAAGTCAAAGTCAATATTTTTAGGAAATTAGCTCAAAATAATTATTTTTGAGTTAATAAAAAATGGTTTTAATGATAAATTCGAAAATTCCTCAAAAATAAGTATTTTGACAGCAGAGATTAAAAGATCAACAGAGATTTATCAACGATCGAGATTATTTTGACGAAGATCAAGCCAACTAACCATTATTTTCCACTTTGAGGATTTATCTATAAATTAGAGGTCATTTGTGTCTCAAGCCATGTGATATTAGGCTAATGTAACTATGCAAAAGCTTATGTAACGCTACTATCCCGCTGCGAACATTTTGAATAATCATAATAAAATACTTTGGGGTGCAATTCATGGTGTCTCTAATCTACTGATTTGTGGTTTGTAATGGGTATGGGCATTCTTATATTGTGCTTTAATTTTTTATTAAATCATTATTTCATCGTAGATGATAGGAACATTCTATTGCTAAGTTTTGGCTTACCTTAGGTGATCTGATTTATTGTTGTTCTAACGGTTTATTCTTGAGAAATTATATAGTGTTTGCAGGTTCCCCAGCCCTTGGGGTTTGTTTTCACTCAAATTGTACAAGCACCACAACAACGGCTCTAGGCGAGGGCTGTCACTCTAATCCCCTCCCCCTCCGTTCTAGCTATCTCCTAATAGTAGGCTATGGGGGGTAGTCCCTATGGAATGAGATGATGAAAGACAAGTTGGGAACCAACTTGTCCGAGAGACACAATTGAGTGGCCTAGCTACTTGGTTAAATTTAGCAAGACTTAAGGATTTAATTAGATTTAGAAATGAGACCAGTGCCTTATGGATTCAAAATTCTTGCTTATTACAAATTAAGGCCAAATAACCAGATGGGCAACCACTGCTTAAATGATTGACTAACCTATATGCTACGCAAATCCTAAGATCTAGGTGTAATGCAAGGATCTTGGTTACTTTTAAATTATATGCCTAGTCTAAATGTAACCTCCCTCTTAATTGTTTTGAGACCAGTCTTTAGAGTAGGTTGTGGGATGGAAGCCAACGGGAAGCAAGCAAAGGCTTGATTAACGACACCTCCCTCTGTGTTCCAACCACCCAGTGCCTACGGTGCTGCAAAGACTATGGCTCTGACGACTGCAAGATCACTGTGTTAACCACTAGAAAGGTGTTAAATCCCTCACGCTAGGTGAGAAAGGGTGGCCCTAGAGGTCAATCAACCAAGCTTATGCTTGGAGGTAAATTATTAGTGCAAGATAAGCCTAGAATGCTTATGCAGTGGTTATGAGTGGATTTTGAGTTAAGATTGTTTAGGTTCATTAAGTACTTGATGTTAATTACCTTATAGAAATATTACTTAATTATGATTGAAAAACAATCTTAAAACAAGACAAGTGCTTAATGATATAGGTGTAATTGTACAAGATGCTTAAAACAAATATCTAATTCAACAATGATTACTTGAGACCGTTCAAGATATGCCAATGACCAATGCTAAGAGATGCTAACTTAGAATGATAACCAATGAAACTTAAGGTGCCAAATGCTTAAAATAGACAACAAAGCAATTATCCAACGATTTCTTAGCAAAGCCTCAATTAGATGCCAATTAGATCTTAATGCTCAAATAACTTAAACCATTAACGAGATTAGAGGATTTAACGCTTATATGTTTGAGTGATTTTAGTGCCAAGTTAACAAATTTTCAAATCTAACACAAGACAAGCAATAGTTGGAACTCAACAACATAAACCACCATGAGCCAATTTAACCATGAAAGAGCCACTTATGATGAAGATAGGGCAGCAGTAAGTATGCCACTTCCAACCAAGATATTATTAAGCATATCAAACTAAATATGACCAATTAGTAGCCTAATGCCTTACCAATTGATAAAACTGTTGAAATTTCTAAGTCTGACTCGTTAGAAATCCCTACTGCATTATCTCGTTTATTTATCCTACTTGTTCATTCCATTAACAAGTTATTTATAAATATAAATACTGAAAATAAACACAAACGTAGCCTTAACTCATATACAGATCAACAACTGAAATACTAGACAAACACACAAGGGACACCGATATTTTTGGACAATCGTCCCCAAAAAAACCCAATGCGGGAAAATCAGTGCAGCAGTTATGAGGGTTTTATTATTATGCAGATTTCTTGAGTACAACTAGGGTGCCGAATTAGCTCACCCAACAAAGATTGTTACATGCCAATAATACCTCTTCTCGGAGACAGATATTCAACTAGTCTGCCCCACGAAAATCCGTTTGACACTTCTCCTAGGCTCTGTGTCAGCCTTGCTAGCCTCAACGTCACTCCTGAAGCCTCTGCATCAACCTTCTGCCTCTCTACGTTAGCTCTCTAGCCTTTTGCGTCACCCACCCAGGCCCCTCGGCCTCTGCGCAGTTTCTAGCTATCTCTGCGTGGCTCCTGTTGCCTCTGCATCAGCATCTCCAGGCTCTGCGCTGACCCTCATGCACTATCTCTGCCTCTCTACTATGTACTCACTGCCCCTCGCTGCAACAAATCACTTGTTCGAATTTTCTCAGCCAACCCTGCTCCTCAATCTCGGTGTATCTCCAACTAACCCTCAAGCCTCCTCTTACACTTTTCCTTTTGAGTCTTCAACAGGTGAGATTAAGTCCCTAATCAACAGCTAAGATTAGATTTGGCTTGATCCATGTCATTTAGAACATTATCACCCAGTTTTATATTAATACCCATTAATATTTTAATTTTCCTAAATTTAGACTTAGGAATCCCATTAAAAATATTAATTATTTTAATCTCTCTACCAAGGTGGAATTTCCCCAAACCATTTCTGGGTTTTGGATGTCTCATGTGCTTTAGCCTCTCCACCAATTTTCATAGCTAGAGCACATCCGATGCTACCACAAATCAACAGTCTCTCTTAGCGAGGAATGTGCTCTAGTAATGCTCCACCACTGAACATCACACTGATCCTCCAGCACTGTACCTGTGTTGATGTTGGGCCTGCTGCCCTACATCCACTGCACTGCTGCTTCTTGCACTGTTGCCCATGGCTCTGCCACTGCCACTGCTACATTTGCACTGTAACTCTCTCTCAACATGTTGCCCACAGCACTGCAACTCAGTTACCGAGAAGTAAGTAACTGATCTACCCAAATCCTAACATCCTTGTCAATCTGGAAGCCTCTTAGTGCTGAAGCTACCTCTATTGCTATCCGGTGCTCCCTCTGTTGCCTTTGCGTTGCTGCAACCACCTATGTGCCTCTCGCACTGTTGCAACCTCCACTGTGCCTCTCGCACTTCTACAACCACCTTTGTGCCTCTCGCACTGTTGCAACCTCCACTGTGCCTCTCGCACTTCTACAACCACCTTTGTGCCTCTCGCACTGCTGCAACCCCCACTACGTTGCTACAAACCTTTACACTCTAGCACGGCCTTGTCGCTTCATCGCATCTTGCTTCTGCCTAACATCTGTCATCTTGCTACTATTATTCTGGGCTCCTGTAGCCGGATATGATCCAAGAGTTTGGGTACCTCAAGGATCCTTCCCCTCATCTTTTGTAGTCCTCCTGATTATAGCTCAATGTCAACCCACCTCTTCTCTAAAGGTGCATGAGCACTCAAGGCACAGTCATCATTAGTCTCAACTTCTTTCTCTGCCTTAGTCAAAGCTGCCTTGGAGTCAAAAGCCTCTCCCTTGTTCTTCTTCCTGGGACACTGGGATGCATAATGACCCAGCTCCCCACAATGGAAGCACTTCACCTTGAAGATATCCTCCTTCTTTCTCTTTCCTTGTTGTCCCGCAAATGCCAGAGCCACATCCTCCTCCTCCTCTTTCTTGATTCGACCTCCTTTGCTTCTACTGCCCACCTTGGTATAGTGTCGGATCTCTTCTTGGCAAAGAGTTTCCCACATCTCTTCCTATCCTGGAAGAGTAGCTCTGTCCAAAATGCCTTGGACAAATGTCTCCCACTCCTCAGAGATTGCATTCAAGGCAATCCTCACCATGAACTCCTGATCCAGTGTGGCCCTATGGAAGTAATTTGGTCCTGAATCTCCTACAACCTGAGGAGGTATAGATCTATCCGCTCCCCCTTTTGCATCTAATATGACTGCAGCTGATTCTCTAATAGCATCTTTCGCTGCACGAAAGTGCCCTCATACAATGTCGTCAAAGTATCCCACATCTCCCTTGCCGTGTTCTTTTCGGCAATATGTGGTACGACATGATCCTTGACCCCATCAAAGATTATGCATTTTGCCCTCGCCATTGCATCCTCATGCTTCTCATTATCAGTTGGGTCTATTGGGATAGCCACGGTTCTGAAGACAAAGCTCTTGATGCGATGTCTATCCAGAATTGACATGATTCTGGAATTCCAGATAACAAAGTTGGAAGCCTTGTCCAACCTGTCCTGATCCCTCAGTCCGTTCACCACCATCTCCGCTCCTCTTCTAGACTCCGTATGAGTTTTGACTTCCCTCATGGAAATCTCCCTCTAAGTCCTGATTTCCCTACTGGAAATCTTCCCGCCAAATGTCGAATTCACTCCTCTCCAATCCTCTTTGCAACTACAACTCGAATCTGGATTTCTTGGCTAGAAATCCGTTAAGGCAGCGACTCCCTTTACCTTGGTTCTATCTCGTTAGGTACTGCTCTGCTATGACAAAAACAACACCCCACTAGCTTCCCAATCACAATCTTCCCACAGCTCTCTAGCCCCCAGCAACTGAAGAAACTGAGCCTTCCAGCTCTGCGCAATCACGACAAAGGTTGAATCGCTCCTCTGGCCAACTACGTCAAGCCTACTTGGCTGAGTAGGATGACGTGGCTCTTTGTGAGCCTCTTCTCCCTCTCTCTTCCTTTGTGTTGGCCCTCTCTCTAGCTTGAAATGATGACGCAAGCCCACTGCGTCACTCCTCTGCTGCCTTCTGCTTAGGAGCAGCTCTGTCTCTCGGGACAGATGCAAATTTTCGATATCACTGATGCCATTAGTCCTTCTATGATCTGCAATGCTCCGATACCATGTTGAAATTTCTAAGTCTTACTCATTAGAAATCCCTACTGCATTATTTGGTTTATTTCTCCTACTTGTTCATTCCATTAACAAGTTATTTATAAATATAAATACTGAAAATAAACACAAATGCAGCATTAACGCATATACAAATCAGCAACTAAAGTACTAGACAAACACACAAGGGACATCATTATTTTTGGACAATCATCCCCAGAAAAACCCAATGCGGGAAAACCGGTGCAGCAGTTCTGAGGGTTTTATTATTATGCAGATTTCTCGAGTACAACTAGGGTGCCGAACTAGCTCACCCAACAAAGATTGTTACATGGCAGTAATACCTCTTCTCGGAAACAGATATTCAACTAGCCTACCCCACGAAAATCCTTCTAACACTTCTCCTAGGCTCTATGTCAGTCTTGCTAGCCTTAGTGTCACTCCTGAAGCCTTTGCGTTAGCTTTCTGCCTCTCTGCATCATCTCTCTGGCCTTCTGCGTCACCCACACAAGCCCCTCAACCTCTGTGCAGTGTCTAGCTGCCTCTGCGTGGCTCTTGTTGCCTCTGCGTAGCTCTAGCTGCCTCTACATCAGCGTCTCCAGGCCTTGCGTTGATTCTCAGGCACTATCTCTACCTCTCTGTTATGTACTCGCCACCCCTCACTGCAACAGATCACTTGTTCGAATTTTCTCAGCAAGCCCCGCTCCAAAAAGTTGAACTAATTGATCAATCTTGGTGTATCTCCCACTGACCCTCAAGCCTCTTCTTATACTTTTCTTGTTGAGTCTTCAACAACCGAGATTAAGTCCCTAATCAATAGCTAAGATTAGATTTGGCTTGATCCATGTCATTTAGAACATTCTCACCCAATTTTATATTATTACCCATTAATATTTTAATTTTCCTAAGTTTAGACTTAGGAACCCCATTAAAAATATTAATTATTTTAATATCTCTCTAACTGAGTGGAATTTCTCCAAACCATTTCTGGGTCTTGGAGATTTCATGTGCTTTAGCCTCTCCACCAATTTCCATGGCTAGATCACATCCGATGCTACCACAAATTAACAAAAACAACTTTGTCGATGTAAATTAATGAACTTTTAGCCCTCTTAAGATGTTATATTCAGAAAATATCAGATCTGATTATACCTTTTATGTAGAGATATCAGCCACTAGAAATGAAGATTCAATCCCAAAACATTAATGCCCAAGATGTCTAGAAGCTATGATAATATGCTAGAAGCCATACCAATCAATTTTATACCATTTAGAGTGTTCTTTTCAGATTTATATCAGATCTGATATATTTAGTTATGCAGAAATATTCCAGCAAACAAATGACTAGATCTAAGCTAGATATTCAATGCCTAAGGAGTCAAGACACTAGCAAAAATTTACTATGAAATTATTAAGGTGTTTAGACCACTTAGATATGAATTTAGGGCTTATAATTCACTGTTATGAAATTAATATGACATCTGAAGCAAAACAATGACAAAGTGAGGGTTTAGAGAGCAAACCCTAGGCCCAAGGCCTTGTAGCACACTTGTCCAAAATGCCAAAATTTCTCCAATGATTATGCCACCTAAAAATACAAATTTTGAGCCAATTTTCTCTGCAAAACACACCAAGGTTCAGACACAAAAATTTTAGAGACGGGCAGACGTCAAACTAGGGCCACGAAGGGCTAGCACTAGGCCCAATAGGGCTAGCGTTGGGATAGAGAAGGCCTAGGAGGCCTAGCGGCTACGGATTGAGGCTAAGGAAGGGTTGAAAGGGGTCAAAAGAAGGGCCAAAATAGAGAGCGAAGGCTTGGAAAGGAGGTCGAGAGGAGGACGAAGGAGAAGAGGACTTGAAATCCCACGGCAAGCCCCTTAGGGCAGCCGTCTAGGGTAAAGGAAGGGGGTCGAGACCCTTGCGAGAGACCCTAAGGTCTACAGTCTAGGAGTCTAAGGCCAAGAAGGCCTACCGCAAGCCCTTAGAGGGCTGCAGCATGCAGCCAAGGAGAAGAGGGGTAAAGGAAGAAGAAGAGGGTCGAGGAGGAAAGAGCGAAGGGGACAAAGGCTAGCAGAGGGAGAAGGAGAGGGGATAAAGGCTTTTCAAGGCCACAGCAGGGGACAAAAGGCCTTTAGAGGCCTGCATCAAGGGAAAAAGAGGAGGTTGAGTGACCTAGAGGCCATGGCTAGCCCTAGAAGGGCCAAAAAAGATGACGATGGACCTCAAGGAGGTGATGCAGAGGTTTAGGAGGAAGACGTTGGCCTTGGAGAGGACAGATTCAGGCCTAGGAGGCCTAAAACTTTGAAACCTTTGCTCCAAAAATTTAATTTGCTTCGGATCTGCAATTTACTTCTGATTTTCTTCAATAGTTGGCCCTGCAAAAAAATTGGAGACTAGATCTTACCCTCAAGGGCCTAAATCTAGCTCTAATCCAGTGCTTCTCACCTAATTTCATTTGCACAAATGAATTTACAAATACCCAAAACCACAATATATACAAAAAAATTCAAAACCCCAATAACCCCAATAAGAAAAATAATTTACAAAATATATTATACAAATTTATTTACAAATATACAATGCTTTTTAAAAGAGATCTTGAGAAATAAAAAAATTTAGAAACTTTTTAATAAATGGTAAAGTATACTTTGGAAAATAAATCCAAGCTACAGCCTTAGCGAAGTTAGATAAACCATAAAAATATCTGAAGTCCAAACAAGGTCAACCTACGTCCACAGTTTGTGAACTTGGATACCAAGGACTAGGGAACCTGAAAACACTATATATTTTCTTCAAGAAATATTGTTAGACATATGGCAAAATAGATCACCTAAGATAGACCCAAAATCTGCCAATAGAATGTTCTTATCACCATCTAATAAATAAACAAACATTTAAATTTTAAGCACAATAAAGGAATGTTTGTACTCAGCACGTACCACAAATCAGTAGACAATAAACACCATGAACTGCACGTCGAAGTCTTTATTATGATTCAAAAAACATTCCCAACGAGACAGTAGTGTTACATCAGCTTTTCCGCAGAATTTTCTTGGCCAAACATCAGATGGCTTGAAACACAAATGACTCCTAATTTATAGATAAATCCTCCAAGTGAAAAAATAATGGTGATCCCCATCAAAATAATCTTGGTCGTCGAAAAATATTTAATTATCTTTTAATCTCCACTGTCGAAAATATTTATTTTTGAGAAATTTTCGAACTTCTCATTAAACCCATTTTTTTTTGTTTAAGACATGGTGAATCAGTAACTGCCAGGCCTAATCTAGGGGAGACCCAGGATCAAACCTCATAGCTGCCACTATAACACCAAGAACATAACCAACCACCTGCAAGTCGGGTATACCAGGCTCCTATGATTTTAGCAAGAGCAGACTCAACGGGAAAGGGGAATCCGCCCCTCAAGCCGCCACCACAGCAGGTCATTGTACTCAATGAGGTTTGAACTTCGGTCTCCCCAGGCTTCGCCCATATGACTTTACCGTCAAACCACACATCACTGTACCTCATTAAACCCATTTTTTATTAGCTCAAAAATAATTAAACCCATTTTTTATTAGCTCAAAAATAATTATTTTTGAGCTAATTTTCTCAAAAAATTGACTTTGACTTATCTATCAAGGGTCCAATTTTTCTTGACATTTTCAAAATTTCCTTGGTGGAGGACCTCCAAAAATTAATTTCTCTGATACCCATGAATTTTTCCACTCAGAGAATTTAATTTCTCTAAGAATTTAAATTTGACTTAAATTAATTAAATTTTTGCCTTGTGATTTTAATTTATTTTTTCTAGAAAATTTAATTAATTGACACTTGAAAGGATTAATTAATTTTTTCCACGGTCTAATATTTTAGCCCGTCTAATATTTTAGCCATAGTGTCTAAACATGAGGAACCATGCAATAAAATATTTTTACATAAGATAATTACATTTTCAACCCTCAAAGGAGGAACACCCATTCGGTATAGACCATAAAATTACATACCTAATTCTACGACACAATATGAGCTAGTAGACCAAGTGATTTGTAATAAAATAATTTAGACAACTAGCTTAAATTATTCCCAAACCACTTTTACTCAAGACTCAATTAAAACACTAAGACTCACTTAACACATTGATGAAGAATTCCACCCTAGCTTTGGGGTGAGGTTGGAGGGAAAAACTTTGTCGACCATCCGTGTCTAGAAACACAGATGAGTCAGTGAGACAAAAAACCTCCTAGAATAAAAATCTTGCCAAAATAATAGGCTTACCTAGGTTGTTACATACGAACATTGTCTTACTAGTAACTAGCATTATTTACATTACAAATTTGCAGAATGGGTTTACAAAGACTCGATGAACTGATGACTAATGATCTAATCCTTTGAAAAAAAAATTGCATATCTGCTTCCTTGGAAATTTGACAAAAAAGTGTGCAACAAGCTCCAAGTCCACAAAATGTGGGCACAGGCTGACTATGTTTGGATCCTAAATATTTTATATGGTTTTCTAACTTCGCTAAGGCTATAGTTTGGCATTTATTTTTTGAAATACATCTAACCATCATCAAAATCTACAAAAAAATTATTTCTGAAAAATTCTTTAAGCATTGTACACTTATATATTTTGTAAATATAATTTGTATAAAACACTTGTAAATTATTTTTTTCTAACCCTTGTCTTGTAGCTAGGGTTTTTTTGGGGTTTTGGAATTTTTGAGTTTTTTGTATATATGGGGGTTTTGGGTTATTGTAAATTTATTTGTGCAGGTAAGATCAAAGGAAAAGAACTAGATCTAATAGGCCCCTGAGGGTAAGATCTTGCCTCTACAATTTTTACAATATCGGCTATTGAAGCAAAATTGAAGATTTAAAGCAAGATTAAATTTTTTAGCAAGGGTTTCAAAATTTTTAGGGCCCCTAGGCCCAGGATTCTCCTCCAAGCTAGTCGTCCAACCTCCTTGAGCTTCAGTGTCACCCTTTTAGGGCCTTTAAAGGCTAGTCGTAGCCCCTAGAGGCCTCGGCTTGCCTCCTTCACCTTGGTTGTGGGTTTCTAGGGCCATTTTTGGCCCGGCTATAAGCCTTTGAGGCCTCGGGCTCCCCTTCTGCACCCAGACGACAACCTTAAGGGCTTCCCGTGGGCCTCCCCGTGCCCTCGGCTCTCTCTTCTCCTCCTTCCCCTACCTCCTTATCCCTCGACTCTCCCTTTCTTCCCCTCTGTCCAACCTCGGCCCTCCTCCTTTCCCCTCGGCTGCCCTCCTCTACCTCAGCCTTTCGGCCTCCTTTCCTAGGGTCGCCGCAAGCTTGTAGGGCCTCAAAACCCTAGATCGCAACCCTAATTGGCCTCTTCCCTTAGCCACTAGGCCTCTACGGCCCCTTTCACCCCAATGCTAGCCCTCTAGGGTGAAGTGTTGCCCCTTCATGGCCTTCTAGCCCTCTTCCTAGCTCTCTCTTGCCTTCATTTCATCTCTGAAATTTTTGGCACTGAATATTGGTGGGTTTTGCAAGAGAAACTGGCAAAAATCTTGTGTTTTCATGTGGGACATCCATTGGAAAAAATTTGGCAACTTGGGAAAGCAATCTTCAAGACTTTGGGCCTAGGGTTTGATCTCTGATCCTCATTTTCTCTCACTGTTTGCTACAGCTCTCTGAATACATTCATTACAGTGAATAAATTTAAATCTAAGTGCCCTAAAAATCACATATAAGTTGCCTAAATGCACTAAGAAATTCATGGTAAAAATTTACTAGTCATTTGGTGAATTGGGCATTGTTTTCTTGGGCATAGATATAGCTTATTTGTTGACTAAATATCTCTGCATAACAAGTGTGATCAGATCTGATAATAACATCATAAAGTGCTAAAAAATCTAAATTTTTAGTTTAATAGGATTGCTTGTCATTTGAGAATTTTGGGGCACATTTTGATTTTCGCACACATTCTTACGTTGATCGCTCATTGTTTTCACACTGTTCTTACTGCTGTCATAAGTGCTTTAAGGTCTGATATAACACTGAAAAATACATTATAAGAAGGTTGGTTAGCTTGTATTTTCACTTGGCAAGTCATTAGGTGTTTCATTGCTCATATTTGGTTCTTACATGCTTGTCATTTCTTGGATCTAGAGTGATTTACTTGCTGCTGTCCTAAATCTATCTTAACAGTGAACTATAAGTTACATAAGTGGTTTTCATTATTTCATGTTCTAATTAGTTCATTGTGGAGAATATTTGTGCTATTGGAATCTAACATTTGTTTGTCTTCTGTTAGCTCTAAGATCATTAACTTAGCACTAAAGTCACTCATAAAGCACTTACACATCTAAGCTGTAATTTTGTTGGATGGTTAAAGTTACTTTGGGCATTGAATCTTAATTGGCATTGAAGTATCTCTCTCTTGGGTATTTTGGTATCTAATTGGCATTATTGTGTTAAGTATCTAAACTAACATTGCTAAGGAATCATTGGATAATTGCTAAACACATAGTCTCGTTTTGCCATCAAATCTTACGAGGCTTTGATAATTTTATTGTTTATCTTAAGCATTGGCATATTTAATAATTATTGGTTGTTTGGTGGTGAATCATTCTAAGTGAGCATCTCCCAATATTGGCATAAGATCATTGGCATTTACTTTGTTTAAATATCTTGAAGATTTTAAATTGTATCAAGTAATTATCATTATTCAATTGCTATCATTGATTAAGCATCTTGTGGAGGATAAGTTTATCTTTGGATTGATCTATCGTTTTGGCACTCGGTAATTGGCACATTCTTTGTGATAAGATTGTCTCTCTATTTATAGTTAAGTACTCTTGTCATAGAAACAAATCATAACTAAAGTACTTAAACATTAAGCAATCTTAACCTAAGAATCACTCATACACCTTGCACCAGCATTCTAAGTCTAGTTGCATTAATAGTTTCCCTCCAAGCAAAAGCTTGGTTGATAGACTTCTAGGGTCACTCTTTCTCAATTTAGCTTGAGAGATTTAGTGCCTATTTAGTGGTTAACGCGGTGACCTTGCAGTCGTAGTCTCTGCACCGTCGGAGACATTGGGTGGTTGGAACACAAGGGGAGGTATCGTTAATCAAGCTTTTTCTTGCTTCCCGTTGGCTTCCATCCCACAACCTACTCTAAAGACTGGTTCCAAAATAGTTAAGAGGAAGGTTATACTTAGAATAGGCATATAGCTAAAAGTAGCCAAGTATCACACCTAAGTCTTAGGATTTTCACAACATATAGGTTAGTGAAGCATCTAAGCAGTGATTGTCCATCTGGTTACTTGGTCTCTTATTGATAATAAGCAAGAAGTTGACTCCATAAGGCACTGGTCTCACATTTGAATTTAATCTAATCCTTAAATCTTGCTAAAATTAACCAAGTAGCTAGGCCACTCAATCGTGTCTCCCGGACTCGTTGGCTGCCAACTTGTCCTGCATCTTCACATTTGCATAGAGACTACGCCCCATAGCCTGTTGTTGGGAGACAGATAAAACGGAGAGGTCAGGGATCAGAGTGACAGCTCCTGAGTCGTTGTCGTAGTGCCTGTACAATCTTAGCGACATCATTTTTTAGCATTGTTGTTGGGGACCAATGCATTGAAACTTGATGTTGACGACAATCCTTCATTACTGATCCCTCATCTTTTCATTTAGCCTGTCAAGCGGCACATTTTCTAGCGTTGTTGTCGGGGAGGAGTTTATCTCATTCTCAGCGCTTCAACGACATCATCTCAAATTTTTCAATCTTTCATCTATTTCCTTCATCTTTTCGTCTTTTCATTTGAGCCGACAATGCCACAACATTTTTTGGCACCTTTCTTTCATCATTCTTCATCTTTTCATCACCTTATCCTTTTTCTTCTCATTAATCCTTCCATCTTGTTTATCCGCACCTTTAGCATCGGACATTTAGGTTGGTTTCATGTTTGGGTGGTGACTCCACTTATTCATCCATTCACAAGAGCTTACTCTAAAAGGAATCCTAGTAGCTTGGTTAATCCCGCTCCCGATCCTAAGAAGGTTCTAAGAGCCCGGTTAAACAAATTACATTTTAGAGAACATTTAATATTTCTCATACAAGAAGCGCTCCCTGATTTCCATTTGCGTTTCATTAATCTTCCTAATCAAGACTTCATGGCTTATTATTACAGGCCTTGCAACTTCACCAACATCTAGGGATATCCGCATGATTTGCTAGATGACTCTACTATGAACAGGCTTCCGATATTTCAAGGAAATAATGCCATCAATGCCAAAGCTAATATAAAAAAGTTCAACACTTTTGTTCAAAGATATGCTCATGCGGCTTCTTATAACCATGAGGATGTTAGAATGAGATTGTTTGTTTTGTCATTAGAAGATAATGCACTTGACTTGTTTCATGGCAAAGCAAATAATGTTTTTGATTCTTTAAGAACCCTCACCAATGCATTTGAAAATAAATTTGGGGATAAAAGAGAAGGGAAGTACTTGGTCAAAGAGCTTAATATTATTAAGAAAAGGGAAAATGAAATAGTTGAAGAATTCAATCAAAGCTTTAATGGTCTTCTAAAGGACATGACTCAAGACT
This sequence comes from Pinus taeda, assembly GCA_000404065.3. Lineage (NCBI taxonomy): Eukaryota > Viridiplantae > Streptophyta > Pinopsida > Pinales > Pinaceae > Pinus > Pinus taeda. Next base: position 16,593 of record APFE031594878.1, on the reverse strand, counting down.
ACAAGCCTCCTGACAAGACATTGTTAGAACAGTATCTTGAAGCTTTTAATGGTGATACTCAATATAAGATTGGACATGCCAAGCCTTTTACTTTAGCCATTGCCTAGAATATAGCTGAACAATTATTAAAGGATAGGAAGACTTCAGGAAAGTCAAAAATCCCAGGTTTTGAAAGAGGCCAAGTTAGGTCTAAGGGGAAAGAAATTAAGGAAGAAGAGCATGACTCAGTTAAGGAATTAACTCGAGTAATTAAGGAAATAAAAATTGAGCATGCTAGACACATAAGTGACATACAATGTAGGATGATTCAAATGAAAAATATGCAGCCTAAAAATAACAATAATCTGTGGCCAAAAAGAAATCCTTTTGCTGAGCAAAGATCTCCAGATCCCTTGGAATCTGCAAATACAGTGTCCCACTCATTTTGCAGATCTTGTCAAAAGTTCCATAATGAAGAATCTTGTGCTATAGCGAAGAACATCTTAAGTAATAAATTTAAAACTGTTGCAGATCAAATCAATATGTTCGGAAAAGAGTTTCATTTACCTTTAAAGGAGTGGATGGAGGTTATAGAAAATAGTCGCAGTGTTGAAACTCTTAATTCGATCAATGTCGATAATGAAAGGGAGGATTGGCTTGAAGATCAATCTGCACAAGACATAGAAGAAGTGACTCCCAATACTCCAATGGCTAATTTAAATGTTGATTTAGGAGAATGTATCAGTCACGTGAAAATATTTCTGCCTATCAGTGAGATGATCAAAAGTCCAATTCAAAAATCTGTCGCAGAGAATATCAAAACTCCTCAAGAAAAGGTCCCTAAAGTTGAGCACCAAGCTCTTTCACCTTCGGTTCCATATAGTGATTGTGTCAAAGACAAGGAGGTTTCGGAAAAGATGTCTACTCCCAAGGACCCTTTAGGAAAACAGGTTGTGATGCATTCTAGTATTGGAAATTATGTTGTCCTTTCTGACCCTATAGGCTTGCCGGAAGATAAAGAAGAGCCTAAGGGGGAAATCTGGCACATGAGTTTTGATGGTGCCCTGTCAAATCCAAGCAAGGGAGTCAGAATTGTCTTAACCTCACCTTCAAGGCATTTGTTTAAGTTTTCTTTCCAGTTAGAGTTCGAAGCAACTAACAATATAGTTGAATATGAAGCTTTATTGTTGGGCCTTGAATAGCCAGGGACCTCAAAATAAAATCATCAAGTGTGAAAGGAGATTATGATCTTATCATCAAGCAGGTCAAGGGTATATTCTCATGTAAAAGTGACAGACTCAAGAAGTAAAGAATACTATTGAGCTATTTGATGCATTTGGTCTCCAGATTATCCCTAAGGAAGAAAATAGTCAAGTCGACGAACTTGCTGTAGTCGCTTCTACTTTCCAAATATCTGATAATTTAATAAAGGATAAAGACGAAATGGAAGTCATTTTCAGACTATCAGTCACGGATAATGTAGAACATTGGCAAGTGTTTGATGATGAGAAACAAATTGTTCATTTCCTGAAAGGGTTGAGGCTATTCAACAAATTCCATTGCGCATAATCTTAAGTCCTTGCAGTCTTTCCTAGGAGAAACAAATTTCCTTAGGAGATTCATTTCAAACTATGTTGAAATCACCTAACTTGTACAATGTCTTCTAAAGAAAGATGCAGAGTTCGTTTAGGAAGATGAGAGTAAAAAGGGATTTCAAGATATCAAAGATGCTATAGCCAAAGCTCCTGTCCTAGTTAGCCCAGATTACTCTAAGGATTTTATGATTTTTTCATTTGCTTCCGAAGACCCTATAGCAGGTGTCCTCTTGCAAAAGAACAAATATGGCTATGAACTGCCAATCGCTTTCCTGAGTAAGTCCTTACAAAATTCAGAGCTAAGTTACAGCACTATGGAGAAACAAGGTTATGCATTGGTCAAGTCCCTTAGCCATTTTAGAACATACGTGGGTTATTTAAAAATCATTGCCTTTGTTCCGCACTCAACTATCAAAAGATATATTGACTCAAACTGATTGCTTAGGAACTCGTTCCGGGTGGGTTACCAAGATTCAAGAATATGATCTTGATATTAGACCAACCAAGCTTGTAAAAGGCCAACGATTGGCTCAAATGTTGACGAAAAGCAATGAGAAAACTTTAGAGGTAGTATGCCAGAATGAAGTTGTTGAGTCTTTGGTTTCCCCTGCACTTCATAAATTGGAAAGAATTGAATGGTACAAGGACATTATTTATTATTTGACAAATATAACATGTCCTAATCACTTGGTAGCCCATAAAAGGAGGGCTCTCAGATTAAAGACATCTAAATATTGTATTTTAAAAGATGGCCTTGGAAGGAGAAACTCGGATGAGATAATACTCAGATGCATTGATAAGGATAAAGCTAAGAAACTTATCATTAAGTTCCATGCAGGATTTTGTGCGGACCATTTTGCAGCAAAGACCATGGCCCACAAGATTCTGCATGCGGGATATTATTGGCCCACCACTTTCTCTGATGTGCAAAAATTTGTCAAAAATTGTTAGGAATGCTAATTTTTCACAGGAAAGCAAAAATTAGCAGCCTTGCCTCTTCAGCGGGTTGTAGTGGAGGGCCCCTTTTCAAGAACCTGGGTTGGATTTCATTGGTAAATTTAGCCAGAATTCTAGTAATGGTTATTCATGGATTTTGACTGCAACAAATTACTTTATGAAGTGGGTTGAGGCCATTCCAACAATGCATGCCACTAAGAAGGTTGTCATGGACTTTCTTGAGAATCATATTATTACTCGATTTGGTGTTCTAGCCAAAATTATGACTGACAACGCCAAAGCCTTCAACTCTTCTGGGTTTTCTTCTTTTCGCTTCAAGTATAGCATTATTCTATCTCATTCTTCAAATTATTATCCCAAAGGAAACGATCTTGTTGAATCAAGTAACAAAAATTTGATCACCATCATTAAAAATATTGTGGGAGATAATAAGCGGTCTTGGGACATAAAGATCAAGTATGCATTATGAGCAGATAGGATCACGAAAAAAAGAGCTACTGGAAAATGTTCTTTTGAGCTTGTTTATGGTTTGGAGGTAACCTTGTCTATTCATCTCAAACTCCCATCTTATCAGCTCCTTTAGCATTTCACAGAAGACAAAGATGTGGTACAAAAAAAAATTGATCAAATTGTGGAACTCGATGAGGCCCGTAGGAATACTTTTGATAACATATGCAGAACTGGGCCAAAACAAAATAAGGGTTCAACAAGTCATCACGGAACAGGTCTTTACAGATTGGCGATAGGGTGTTATTGTGGGATTGCATAAATGAGAAGCCCAACAATCATGGGAAGTTCAACAATCTATGGCTTGGGCCATATATCATCAAAGGAATCGTGGGAGCAAAATCATTCTATCTAAATACTTTCGAAGGTGATCGATCCTGTAGAGCTACCAGCAAATGGGCAGATCCTCAAACTGTACTACAAGGATGACATCTAATACCACAAGGCATCCTTTGTATAGTAACTCTAACCCTTCTCCTTTTCATTCATGTCATTAGATAGTTTTATTTCATGCATTTAAGTTATATGTTCTTTATATTTTCTAGTTTGTTAGAGTAACTAATGCCATGAGGCATCCTTCGTATAGTAACTCTAAACCTTCTCCTTTTCATTCATGTCATTAGATAGTTTTATTTCATGCATTTAAGTTATATGTTCTTTATATTTTCTAGTTTGTAAGAGTAACTTTTTCTATTCCAGCAAATTTACTATATATGCACGATGATTTCAATTTTGAATGGATATCTATTTGATGGAATTTTGTTTGCTTGGATTCAAGATTTTGGGATTCTCACATCAATTCATGGAAGCAACGCGTCCCCAAATAGAGCCAAATGTTGCACACATTTTGTCAAAGTTCCAAGGAAGCAGTTGTACCAAAATTTTCAAAAGACCAAGATCATCAACCATCAGTTTTTTAGTCATTGTAAATTCATTTTGAAAAATTTGCAATGTAAATGAATCTAGTAAGACCGTGTATGTATGTAACAACCTAGGTAAGCCTATTATTTTGGTGACAACTTTCATCATAAGAGATTTTTCATCTCACTGATTCATCTGTGTTTCTAAACATGGATGATCAATAGAGTTTTTCCCTCTAGCCTCACCCCAAAGCTAGGGTGAAATTTATTGTCAAAGTCTTAGGTAAGTCCTAGTGTTTTAGTCGAGTTTTCTGTAAAAGTGATTTTGGAGTAATTTAAGTTAATTTGCTAAATTATTTCATTACAAGTCACTTGGTCTACTAGATCATATTGTGTCACAAAATTGGGTATGTATTTTAAGGGTCTATAACGAACGGGTATTCCCACTATGAGGCTTGAATTTTGTAAAATCTTATGTAAAAAATATTTTAGTGCATGGTCTCTCATACTTAGACACCAAGGCTCAAATATTTGATGGTGAAAAAAAATAAAGCCCCTCAAATGTCAATTAATTAATTTTTTAGGCAAAAATTAAATTAAATTCTAAGCCAGAAAATTAATTAATTAGAGTCAAAAAATTAAAATGCTAGAGAAATTAAATTTTCCAGGTGAAAAAATTCATGGGTCTTAAAGAAATTAATTTTTGGAGGTCCCCCACCAAGGGAATATAGGATATTTCAAGAAACTTTGGACACTTGGGCCTTGGTGGTCAAGTCAAAGTTGATTCTTTGAGGAAATTAGCTCAAAATAATTATTTTTGAGCTAATAAAAAATGGTTTTACTGAGAAATTCGAAAATTCCTCAAAAATAATTATTCCGATGATAGAGATTAAAAGATTATTAGAGATTTATCAACGACCTAGATTATTTTGACGGGAATCAAGCCAACTAACCGTTATTTTCCACTTGGAGGATTTATCTATAAATTAGAGGTCATTTGTGTCTCAAGCCATGTGATGTTTGGCTAATGTAACTTTGTAAAAGTTGATGTAAAGCTACTGCCCTACAGGGAACGTTTTGAATAATCATAATAAAAGACTTTGGGGTGCATTTCATGGTGTCTTTGATCTCCTGATTTGTGGTATGTGTTGGGTACGGGAATTCTTATATTGTGTTTTAAATTTTTATTAAATCGTTATTTCATTGTAGATGATAGGAACATTCTATTAATAAGTTTTGGGCTTCTCTTAAGTAATCTGATTCATTGTTGTTCTAACGGTTTATTCATGAGAAATTATATAGTGTTTGGAGGTTCCCCAGCCCTTGGGCTCCAAGTTCAGACACTGTGGGCACAGGCTGACTATGTTTGGATCCTAAATATTATATATGGTTTTCTAACTTCGCTAAGGTTGTAGTTTGGCATTTATTTTTTGAAAAACATCTAGCCATCATCAAAATCTACAAAAAAAATATTTCTCAAAATTTCTCTAAGCATTGTACACTTATATATTTTGTAAATATAATTTGTATAATATACTTGTAAATTATTTTTTTCTAACCCTTGTTTTGCAGCAAGGGTTTTTCTAGGGTTTCAGAATTTTAAATTTTTTTATATATATTGGGGTTTTGGGTTATTGTAAATTTATTTGTGCACGTAAAATCAAAGGAAAAGAGTTGGATTAGAGCTAAATCTAGGCCCTTGAGGGTAAGATCTAGCCTCTACAATTTTTGCAGGACTAGCTATTAAAGCAAAATTGACGATCTGAACCAAGATTAAATTTTTGAGCAAGGGTTTCAAAATTTTGAGGGCCCCTAGGCCCGACATTCTCCTCGAGGCCTACCCCCCAGCCTCCTTGAGCTTCAGCGTCAACCTTTTTGGGCCTATAAAGGCTAGTCGTAGCAACTAGAGGCCTCAGCCTGCCTCCATCACCTTGGTCATGGGTTTCTAGGGCCATTTTTGGCCTAGTTGTAAGCCTTTGAGGCCTTTGCCTCCGCTTCTACACCTAGACGCAGCCCTAAGGTCTTGTTGCAGGTCTTCTAGGGCCTCCCCTACCCTTGACCCTCTCTTCTCCTCCTTCCCCTGCCTCGTTATCCCTCCGCTCTCCCTTTCTTCCCCTCCATCTAGACTCGGCCCTCCTCCTTTCCCATCTAGACTACCCTCCTCTTCCTCAGCTTCTTAGCCTCCTTTCCAAAGGTGGCCACAGGCCTATAGGGCCTCAAAACTCTAGGCCGCAGCCCTAGTTGGCCTCTTCCCTTAGCCGCTACGCCTCTAAGGCCCCTTTCACCTCAACACTAGCCCTCTAGGGCCTAGTGTTGCCCCTCAACCATCTAGCCCTCTCTTGCCTTCATTTCATCTCTGAAATTTTTGGGACTAAATATTGGTGGGTTTTGCAGGGGAAATTGGCAAAAATCTTGTGTTTTCAGGTGGGATATCCATTGGAAAAATTTTGGCAACTTGGGCAAGCAATCTTCAAGGCCTTGGACCTAGGGTTTGATCTCTGAATCCTCATTTTCTCTCATTTTTTGCTACAGCTCTCTGAATACATTCATAACAGTAAATAAATTTAAATCTCAATGCCCTATAAATCACATATAAGTTGCCTAAATGCATTAAGAAATTAATGGTAAAAATTTACTAGTCATTTGGTGGATTGGGCATTGTTTTCTTGGGCATAGATCTAGCTTATTTTTGACTAAATATCTTTGCATAAAAAGTGTGATCAGATCTGATAATAACATCATAAAGTGCTAAAAATCTAAATTTTCAGTTTGATAGGCTTGCTTGGCATTTGAGAATTTTGGGGCACATTTTGGCACACATTCTCAAATTGATAGCTCACTCTTTTCACGCTTTTCTTACTGTTGTCATAAGTGCCTTAAGATTTGATATAACACTGAAAAATACATCATAAGAAGGTTGGTTAGATTGTATTTTCACTTGGTGCAAGTCAATAGGTGTTTCATTGCTCATATTTGGTTCTTACATGCTTGTCATTTCTTGGATCTAGAGTGATTTACTACTTGTTGCCCTAAATCTATTTTAACAGTGAATTATAAGTTACATAAGTGGTTTTCATTGTTTCATGTTCTAATTAGTTCATTGTGGAGAAGATTTGTGCTATTGGAATCTAGCATTTGTTTGTCTTGTGTTAGCACTAAGATCCCACTCATAAAGCACTCACACATTGAAGCTCTAATTTTGTTGGATGGTTTAAGTTACTTTGGGCATTGAATCGTGGTTGGCATTGAAATATCTCTCTCTTGGGTATTTTAGTATCTAGGCATTATTGTGTCAAGTATCTAATTGAACATTGCTAAGGAATCATTGGATAATTGCTAAACACATAGTCCTGTTTTGCCATCATATCTTAAGAGGCTTTGATAAGTTTATTAATTATCTTAAGCATTGGCATATTTAAGAATTATTGGTTGTTTGGTGCTGAATCATTCTAAGTGAGCATCTCTCAATTTTAGCATAAGATCATTGCCATTTACTTTGTTTAGATATCTTAAAGATTTTAAATTGTCTCAAGTAATTGTCATTATTAAATTGCTATCATTGATTAAGCATCTTGTGGAAGATAAGTTTATCTTTGTATTGATATATCATTTTGGCACTTGATAATTGGCACGTTCTTGGTGATAAGATTGTCTCTCTATTTATTGTTAAGTACTCTTGTTATAGAAGTTAATCATAACTAAAGTACTTAAACATTAAGCAATCTTAACCTAAGAATCACTCATACAACTTGCACCGACATTCTAAGTCTAGTTGCATTAATAATTTACCTCCAAGCATAAGCTTGATTAATAGACTTCTAGGGCCACCCTTTTTCAATTTAGCTTGAGAGATTCAACACATTTTTAGTGGTTAACACGGTGACCTTGCAGTCGTCAAAGCCACAGTCTTTGCAGCGCTGGAGGCATTGAGTGGTTGGAACACAAGGGGAGGTATCATTAATCAAGCCTTTGCTTGCTTCTCGTTGGCTTCCATCCCAAGACCTACTCTAAAGACAGGTTCCAAAACAGTTAAGAGGAAGGTCATACTTATGTTCATTTCTGGTAACATTGGATGTGCTTTAAGTCTCAAAATTTGTAGGGAGGCTTGGACACATGCATTCCACAATACCCATAAATCGTTTTGGGAAATTCCACTCGGAGACAGTTTTATTAAAATAATTAATTATTTTTAATGGGTCCCTAAGTCTAAACTTAGGAAATTAAAATAATTAAAGGGTATTAATCTAACTATAGGTGAAACTTCTAGAAGAAGATGAAGATCGAGTCCAAATGATCTGAACCATTGATTAGAATCTAATCTAGGCCGTTGGTTCTCAACTGGAGGATTATAAGAACTTCGATGGGCATTTGGAGGATACACCAAGTAGATACTCAGTTACCCGAGTAAGATCGATTTTCTCACTGGTCGAATTTCGGCAAGAGGCAATCGATTCAGAGGGAGAGTTGCAAGTGAGGAGGAGAGAGGGTAGCAACATCAATCGGGAGTGCAAGATCAGAAGACACAGAGCATAGAAGGCACAATGCAAAGGCTGTGATGTTAGGACTGTGCAATCCCTATGGAGAAGTTGACGCAATGAGACGCAGAGGGGGCAGCAAGTCCTCTCTTGGATCAAAATCTCACTGAGAAGTGTGAGAGAATTGTCAGTAAATTCCTCACAGAGATTCCTATTCTATTCTGCTGGTTATATCTTGTACATGAGAATTTTGCTAAAGATTAATAAAGAAACCCTCATTTGCTGCACTGCTTTTCCCGCATTGGGTTTTTCCAAGGAAAATTGTCCAAAAATAGCTGTGTCATTGTGATTATACGTGTGCTAATATTTTTCTTTGCATTTACTTTCCACGATATTTTAATTGTGAACGCTGCAGTAGAGTTTATTTCGATATTTGTCGTTAAAACACTATGAATAACTTATTTATGAATTAATAAGTAGAAGAAATAATATCAGTCACCACAGTTGGATTTTTATTTAGAAATTTTCACATGGTGTCAGAGTTGAGTTAAGCAGAAGTGCAGACCAGAAGAGCCAGTGTTGAAGAGGAGGAGGGAGTTCGAAATTACTGCATTGGCAGAAAATTGAATCCCTGGAGGAATTGCGAAATCCAATCTAGAAGGGGCAAATTTTTCATAAGAAAGTATCTCTTTGAGTGAGTCGACAAAGAGGAAGATTTCCAAGTTGAAATTGCCAGTAACAGAGGGAGTAGTGCAGAAGCTTCAGCGAAGAGTAGTCTTCAAGTGATGATGCAGTCTTTTCTGCAGCACTTGCTAGGGCGAAAAAGCATTAGAGATCAATAGGAAAATAGCACGAAGAAGGATGGAAACTCAAGATGTCTCTGTATTATCTTCTAAATTAGAAAAAGAATTCACATGTTTGTCAAGTTCAACATCAGCAGATGTTTGGTACATTGATAGCGGGGCTTCAGCCCATATGACTGGAGTGAAAGAATATTTTTCGAGTTAACAAGAAGAGCAAATGGACTTCCAGATTACTATGGGAAACATAACGAAGTGTACTCCAGTAGGGATAGGCACCATAGCATTTCAGACGGAAGCAAGAACCAGCATCCGAGACACTAATGTTCAACATGTGCCTAGGTTAGGAATGAATCTGATTTCAGTGTCCCAGTTACAGGACAAGGGATACGATGTATACTTCATTGGAAAGAAAGTATATGTCAAACATCCAAGCTGCAACAAGAAGAAACAAATTGGAGCTCGAAGCAATAGACTGTATAGGTTGCAGCTCGAGTCCCCAATGGCACTAATAGGCAGCAATCTTAATGGTGAAAGGGAACTGAATGAGCTATGGCACAGGCGAATGGAACACTTACACCATGGAGCACTAAGGATGCTAAAAGAGACTGTTACATGAGTTTCAATCCTTAGTACTAAGCATGATGATATATGCAGAGGATGCGTACTAGGGAAGTACGCTAAAACATCATTTTCCAGGAGTAAAAACAAAGCGGAAGGTGTATTGGGATTGATACATTCAGATATTTGTGGTCCAATGTCCACAAGAGCTCTTAGTGGTGGTGAATACTTTGTCACCTTTATTGATGATCACTCTAGAAAAACCTAGATCTATTTCTTAAAGACCAAAGATGAGGACATTGATCGGTTCATAGAGTTTAAGGCTCTCGTTGAGAACATGACAGATAAAAAGATAAAGGTATTGCATTCAAATAATGGTGGAGATCAATGAACAAAGACTTCACAGATTTTTGTGCAAAGGAGGGCATCAAAAGAGAATGGACAGCTCCATATAAGCCGGAGCAGAATGGAGTAACAGAGCGTAAGAATACAACTATTATTGGAGCGACAAAGGCTATCTAGTATGATCAGGATTTGCCTAGATTCTTATGGGTAGAGGCTTGCAACACAGCTGTGTATATCCAAAATAGAACTCCTCACAGAGCTTTGAGGAAGAAAATGCCCGAAGGTGTCTTCACAGGGAAGAAGTCGAAAGTTAGTCATCTTAAAAATATTCGGAAGTGTGGCATATCATCACATTCCAGACGAGAAGCACAGTAAACTAGATCAGACTGCAAAAAAGGGGTACCTCGTAGGATATAGCAAGACCTCGAAGGCATACAGAATCTACATTCCTAGGAGAAGGAAGATTGTAGTAAGACGGGATGCGAAGTTCATGGAGAATAAAGCTTTCAAGAAATTCCGAGAGATGTCAGCATAAGATTAGTCAGTAGATGTTCCTTTAGTCCAACAGCAGTAGGGGCAGCAAGGAGGACAATTAGGAGGACAGACACTTGGAACAAGCACAGTGACAGCACAAGTATTTCCTCAGAAGAAGGAAATCCAAGCAGTTCTCAACAGGTGGAATGGTAGCAACAGGAAGGGGATTTGATCGAGCCTCCCACCACTAGTGGCAGAACAAGTAAATAAGTACGACAGACGTTGAGGGACGCAAAGGAGTTTGTCAGAGCTCCTCGAACCGAGAAGAGGCAGAGTAGACAACCTGACAGGTACCAAGCCTTGGTAGCACAGGTTGAAGAACCCTCTAGCTTTCAGGAAGTCGTACAACACCAAGTATGGGTGGATGCCACGGTAGAATAGTATAGTTCTATCATGAGGAATGATGTCCCGGAAGTGGTACCTAGACCAGAGGATAGATTAGTTGTAGGATTAAGATGGATCTACAAGATCAAGTATGCTGCAGATGTTAGTATAGAAAAGTACAAGGCTAGGTTCGTGGCAAAGGGGTATGCACAAAAAGAAGGAATAGTCCATGAGGAGACCTTCGCCCCAGTAGCCAAGTATACCTCTATCAGATCTGTTATATACCTAGGAGCTCAAATGGGATGGGAGATTCACTAGATGGATGTCAAGACTGTGAAAATTTCTAAATCTAACACATCAGAAACTCCTACTGCATTTTCTGGTATACTATCTCCTACTTGTTCTTTGCATTAACAAGTTATTTAAATGCATAAATATCGAAGTAAACACAAATGCAACCTTCACAAATATACAGATCAACAACTGAAATAAACTAAGACAACACAAGGAACACCGTTATTTTTGGAAAATCGATGCAGCATATATGAGGGTTTTATTATTAAGCAAATTTATGAATACAACTAGGGTGTCAGAAATGGCTCACCCTTCAGAGAATATCCTTGGCAGCAATACCTCTATCCGGAGACAGATATTCCGGCTGATCAGCAACCAGATGAACAATCCCATAGTGACTCTGGTTGTTCCTTGTGCTAGACAGCGAAAGCTGCTCCAAGCACTCCTTTGGAACTGCATCACTCTCTTCGGAACTTCGTCACCCTCTTTGGCTCTGCGTCATCCAATCAGCTCTCAGTCTGTCCCACTGAATCACCTCAGCATAGCCTCTGAAGCTCACTGCGTCCTCTATGTCAGCCTCTATGGCCTCTGCGTCAGCTCCTTTGGCCCTGTGTGTCCTCTGCGTTGGCCTCCTTAGCCTCTGCGTCAGCCCTCCTAGGCTCTGCGCTACCTCTTTCGGCGCTCTGTTGCCTCTATGATATGTATTCTTCAACCTTGTATCAAAATCCCTTGCTGAACTCCCCCTCGCTGCAACTGATCATTCACTCGATTTCCTTAGTAAACCCAGCCCCAGAAAATCGAATTCTTGATCTCTCTTGGTGTATCTCCAACTGACCCTCAAGCCTCCTCTTATACTTTTCCTGATGACGATTTAACGGTCGAGATTAAGTCCCTAATCAACAGCTAAGATTAGATTTGGCTTGATCCTTGTTATTTAGAACTTTCTCACCCATATTATATTAATGCACATTAATATTTTAATTTTCCTAAGTTTAGACTTAGGAACCCCATTAAAAATATTAATTATTTTAATATCTTTCTATCCGTGTGGAATTTCCAAAAACGATTTCTATGTCTTGGAGATCTCATGTGCCTTAGCCTCTCCACCAATTTTCATGGCTAGAGCACATCCGATGCTACCAAAAATCAACAAAGACAACATTATTGAACAAAGTGATCGAAGAACAGGGGTATATAGAACAGCCCGAAGGCTTCGAAACTCATGAAAAGAGAAATCATGTATGGAGGTTAAAGAAATCCCTATACGGGCTCAAGCAGGCACCCCGAGCATGGTATGGTCGAATTGATAGTTACTTGCAACAGTTGGTATTCGTCAAGAGTGATGTTGATCCCAATCTCTACTATCTAATGGTGGAGAATGATCGACTTATTCTGGTATTATATGTGGATGACTTGTTTTTAACAGGGTCATCTAGGCTCATAAAGGATTGCAAGAAGAATCTTGAAGCAGAATTCGACATGAAGGATATGGGGTTGATACATTATTTTCTAGGGTTGGATTTTTGGCAGAAGAACAAGGAGATCTTCCTTGGGCAAGGAAGATATGCTATAGAGATTCAGAATGCGGGATTGTCAGCCCATGGTTACGCCCATGATCACCAACTGGAAGAAAATAGATGCATCAGGAGAAGACAAGGAGGTGTACCCCACCTTGCACAAACAACTCATTGGATCGCTCATGTATTTGGTCAACACCAGGCCAAACATTTGCTTTGTTGTCAGCACCCATAGTCAGTTCATGATGGAACCGAAAAGGGTGCATTAGGCAGCAGCTAGGCATATTCTTAGATATGTGCGTGGAACAGTCAGATATGGGTTGAAATACACCCGAGAAGATGACGTCAGATTGAATGGATTCACAAATGCAGATTGGGCAGGTAGTTCAGTAGACCAGAAAAGTACCTCCAGGAATTGCTTCAGTGTTGGATCAGGAATGGTCTCTTAGTGCAGCAGGAAGCAGAAGTCGATAGCTCTAAGCTCAGCAGAAGCAAAATATATGGCGGCCAACACAGCTACGTGTGAAGTTATATGGCTTAGAAAATTGCTAGTTTAGTAGACCGGAAAAGTACCTCCGGGTATTGCTTCAGTGTTGGATCAGGAATGATCTCTTGGTGCAGCAGGAAGCAGAAGTCGATAGCTCTAAGCTCAGTAGAAACAGAATATATGGCGGCTAGCACAGCTACGTGTGAAGCTATATGGCTTAGAAAACTGCTTGAGAGTTTGTTCAAGAAAAGGATGGAGGCGACCAATATTTTCTGTGATAATCAAAGTTGTATTAAACTCTCAGAGAATCCAGTATTTCATGATCGGTCGAAACACAATGATATCAGATGTCACTTTATCAGAGACTGCGTTCAGCGTGGGGCAGTACAGTTGCAGTATGTCTCCACAGGAAATCAAGTAGCAAATGTAATCACAAAAGCTCTAGGAAGAGCTAAGTTCATCCAATTCAGGGAGCAGATGGGTATGGTAGAGAATCCGTTTCAGTAGCAAAAACAGGTGGTTTCTCAATTGTAGTGGCAAGAAGTTGCAATACAGATGCAGTGTTGGCAGTGGCAAGGTCAGCAGCAGTTTGGATGCAGCATTTGCATAGTAGTTGGTGGGCAATGATGTCAGACATCAGCAGCGCAGAGGGAGATGTTACAAAATAGGGTGATGCTTCAACAGGGTGCATTGCTAGAACACATTCCTCACTAATATGGAGTGTTAATTTCTGGTAGCATCGGATGTGCTCTAAGTCTCACAATTTGCAGGGAGGCTAGGACACATGCATTCCACAATACCCAAAAATCATTTTGGGAAATTCCGCCCAGAGATAGTTTTATTAAAATAATTAATTATTTTTAATGGGTCCCTAGGTCTAAACTTAGGAAATTAAAATAATTAAAGGGTATTAATCTAACTATGGGTGAAACTTCTAGAAGAAGACGAAGATCAAGTCCAAATGATCTGAGCCATTGATTAGAATCTAATATTGGTCGTTGGTTCTCAACTAGAGGATTATAAGGACTTTGATGGCCATTTGGAAGATACACCAGGCAGATACTCAGTTACCCGAGTAAGATCGATTTTCTCACTCGTCGAAGTTCGACAAGAGGAAATCGATTCAGAGGGAGAGTTGCAGGGGAGGAGGAGAGAGAGGGTAGCAGCATCAATGGGGAGTGCAGGAGCAGAAGATACAGCGCAAAGAAGGGACAGCACAAAGGTTGTGATGCAGAGGGATAGCGAGAGGTTGTGACGTTGGGACTACGCAATCCCTACGCAAAATTTGGCGCAATGAGACGCAGAGGGTGCAACGGGTCCTCCCCTGATCAGAATCTCATCGAGGAGTGTGAGAGAATTGTCATTAAATTCCTCACAGAGATTCATATTCCATTTTGCTGATTATATCTTGTACATGAGATTTTCGCTGAAGATTAATAAAGAAACCCTCATCTGCTACACCGGTTTTCCTGCATTAGGTTTCCCGGGGAGAATTGTCCAAAAATAACTATGTCATTGTGATTATACTTGTGATAGTATTTTTCCTTACATTTACTTTCCGCGGTATTTTAATTGTGAAATCTGCAGTAGAATTTATTTTGATATTTGCCATAGAAACACTGTGAATAACTTATTTCTGATTTAATAAGTAGAAGAAATAATATCAGTCACTGCAGTTGGATTTCTATTTAGAAATTTTCACAACTTAGAATAGGCATATAACTAAAAGTAACCAAGATTCTTGCATTACACCTAGGTCTTAGGATTTGCACAGCATATAGGTTAGTGAAGCATCTAAGTAACGATTGTCCATCCGATTACTTGGTCTCTAATTGATAATAAGCAAGAAGTTGACTCCATAAAGCACTGGTCTCACATTTGAATTTTCTAATCCTTAAATCCTGCTTAAATTAACCAAGTAGCTAGGCCACTCAATCATGTCTCCTAGACTCGTTGGATGCCAACTTGTCCTTCATCTTCACATTTCCATAGGGACTACCCCACATAGCCTGTTGTTGGGAGACATCTAGAACAGAGAGGTCGTGGATTAGAGTGACAGCCCCCGACCTAAGTCGTTGTGTAATGCCTATACAATCTGAGCGACAACACTCCCCAACAATCGCACCAAAATGTTAAACCTTGAAACCGAAGGGGTTCCAAAGCTAAATAGGGAAGGTACTCAGTCACCCTCGTATAATCCTTACCCTTTCAGTTAGTGCATGCTATCCAAAAAAGGGAATATATATGGGATTTGAAGTAAAATTTGAACTTGTCACTGCCATCTGCAAGAAAAAATTGTTGTAAACTCAAAATCAACGTAATTTCTGCATTAATTTGGCTCTACACAACAAGTTGAATGTATATTTACACTTGTATATATAAAACAACCTCAATTTCCGTGCAAATTTAACCTCAACACCTCATATATGTGACTCAAAAGTGAGATCTACATGTGAAAACTCAAAACAGAAACAGAATTCCTCTCAAACTTCTCTGACGAGTTCCTCAAATGCTATGGGTATCGGTTTGAAGAAAAAGAAGAAATTTGATTCGGCAGGTAAGGTACCCAAAGCCAATCAGCGCAGAAATTTTCACACCAATGAATCAAGCTCACAAACAAATAACAACTGGATGCCAACAGAAGCTTTCCTTTAATTCTAGAATTGCTATTGCAGATCTCAATACAATAACTCCATGCTAGAAGCACTGAAGGGGTCAAAGCATCCTTCCCCAATGCTTTGCTTACATCAAGTTTGGGGACAAGGTCAAATAAACTCAACGGAAGCAAACCTCCAACTCTCATTCCCCAATTTGCTCAATTATATCATCATGAAAAGACTCCATACGCATATAAAAAGGAGATGACTCAAACCATTAGCTATGAAAAATATTCATCACTTATCCAATGCTTATAGAATGAGCTTCAGACAATAGATAGAATATTTATTTTAAAGATAAATATAAAGCCAAGGACAATGCTCTCTTCTTTCGCAAAATAAAGTGACAATAAATGAGACGAATCCCTCCCAATCTCGCAACTGGAGAACTAGCAGCTACTAATATCAGGTGAATCTTCTCAAAAATAACCATCAATGCTTACCAATAGTAACTCTCCAAGAAAGTTGATAGGCTACCTCAAGTGGTTGAATGCTTTGAGCTTCATACAAGAGATCTCAAGATCAATCCCCCACGTTGGCTACCTCTATTGCATGCCTCACTTGATGGGGTTCCTATCGGGTTAAGCATCCTAATTAGTCCTTAATAATGATAATAAGATTATTAACTAAGTTGCACGAAACGGGGAAACGGGGAAACGAGACGAAACGCGGAAGCGAAACGAAACGCGACCTCCCCAAAT
>APFE031594876.1:62630-103375 GCA_000404065.3 Pinus taeda | reverse complement strand
CCACATTCTGCTTTGATTTATCATACTTCTCATTCAGCTTGGCCAACTCATCCTTGGCTCCATTCAGTTTTGTCATCTGGGCTTCTAGGGCCTGGACCTCATTCAACAATTTCTGCATGTCGAGGCTCGGAGCCTGCTCTGTAGATGGTGTTGGTGCTGCTGCTTCTATGGGAGGAGGAGTGGTCTTTGGAGGCTCCTCAAGGTTAATAACCTCTAGAGGGGGCTGAGAAGTCTAGCCTCCCTCTTTCTGTTGCAGGGCTGCCTGCAGTGCAGCCTCTGTGTCTTCCAGCCTCCCTTCTGGCTGCACTAGTTGCTTGTGCAGTGCTACCAGCAATGTAGCTATCTCTTGTTCCCGCTTCTGCTGAGAAACCTCATTTGTTTGGGGGTGAATGGTTGCTAGGAGCTTTACCTTCTTTCTCAGGGTTGCAAGGTCTGCATCTCTTATTTTTAGCACCGTTTGTATGGCCTTTGGATCCTTGGGGTCATGCCCAAGCTCTATAATTGTATCTTCCAAAGACTTCATCCTGTTGTCTTTGGCCAGGGAGGATGCTTTCTCCAACTCCAGTTGCGCAACTATATTGTTTAGGCTGTTTTCCAGCCTTTTTTCCAACATTGCTTTGTCTGCCAATGTTGCATAGACCATTTCACCCGTTTTCTTATGAAGTTCTATTTCGTCCATAGGGTGAATGTCTTTTGCAAGAACCTCCAGGTTGGTTCTTATGTAGTCTGCAGCTGACTGTGGCTGCAGCGTGGTGGGCATGAAATGACTCATGGTCATTTTTCCTTCCGATATGTCATAGGCTGACATAAGCCTCTATTGATTTGTAGGGGCCATATTTAGCAACTGGTTGTAGATTTGGAGCCTGAGTGGCTCATTTGTTCTCTTGATATCAGTAAACTGTTGCTTGATGCTTACCTCTGCTCTCCTTTGATGACTTGAGGAGCTGACCTCTCCTCCAAGATTTCTCTCTTGTTCCTGCTGAAAGGAACTAGCAGAGACCTCCATGCTTGGTGGGCCCATTATCACCGATTGCCCCATAGGCATTTCTTCCTCAGAGAGGGGATTTAATCTCTGCCTTTTCTCCCCTTGATTTGTGGACGTGGTAAGGGGAGTCTCCTACTCTCTGTCCCTCTTCTTTCCTTTTTCCACCTTTTGTTGAGTTTGGAGCACTGAGGTGTCTACCGTATTCTCTTTCCCAGAAGGCATGTTCTCTTGAGCCTGTTGCTCAGTAGGTGCTGGGGCTTCAGCCATTTGTTCTTGCTGCATAGGTTGCCCCTCTTCTTGAGGTTCTTCTTGCTATTCTTGTTGCTGTTCGTGTTGTTGTTCATCCTCCTTTTCTAGTTGCTGCTCTGTTTTTTGCTCTGTTGTAGGAGGTGGCTGTTCCTGCTCCACCTGCTTGCCCTTATCTTTATTTGTTTCCTGTTGGGCAATTTTGGCTACCTGCTGCTGGGCTATGGAAGATAAGGCCGCTGCTCCAATTTGCCTCTGACAGGAGGAAGAAACCTGCCAACAATGTTCCAAGTTAGCCTCTTTCTCAAGATTGCTTGTTTCTCTTCTTAACATTTCTTCTTTACCAATTGGCTCCTCTAAGGTGCCTTCTTTCTAGCTTAGGGAATTGGCATACTTCTCAATATGAGGCAGTTTCACATGAACATAGCCACCCAATTTGTATTTTATTCTCCTAAGGGAAATAAATTGATTAGGGTCATAAGGCACCCACTTGAAACTGGTTTGAAGTCTGAGGGTTTCTAGAATCCTATCAGCTTCCTTCCATCCTTCCGCCTTCTTATTGTACAAAAAGGGGGCCAACTAATTCCTCACCTTTAGTTGCACCTTCTTTCTTTTACTTTGGAAATGGACAAAGTTTGCATTTCCAAACTGCCTGAAGTACTCTAGGCCAAAGATTCTCATAGGGACATATCTCGGCAGTCTATAGGGATTCAGCTCACAGCCATATACTCTAATTACTGTATGGTGTTGGTAGAAGTACCAATCACCAATGATGTATTCCTTTGAGAGTTGAAGAATTCTCTACATTTCATCTGTCAATCTTCGAGGAGGGACACCCAACAACAAGGTCATAGCTAGATGAATGAAAAGATCGATGAATTCACAGTAGGTGTAAGGTGAATAAGGTAGAAGATGGCAAACTGAAGACCAATACACAACCGACCTTGGGCTTCCTTGGGCATCTAGCTTTTTTAGAGGGACAGGGAAGGCATCAGGCTGATAGAACAAGAATAAATGATATATGTACCTGGTGTATTTAAACACTTTTTCCCTCTCCAGATTCATTAACTGCTCATGAATTTTATTAGCAATAAAAGTGGCAAAATCATAATGTACAGCAAGGGGCATCACTGGGGAGAAAATGGACAGCATTGCCATGATGGTTTCATCCACATCCTCATATGTCCCATAACCCAGGATATAACTGATCAAATCTACCATCATTTTTCCCAGCTCATTAAGATATGGATATGCTATGGGGAGGGTAGTGGTCATAGATTGATATTGAGGCTGAATAAGCAATTGATTAACGCTAACAATCTGATCACTGGACAACTTGCCCCCTTTAGTTATCAAATCATGGATGGAGAGAGGAGTTAGGGGTTTTGTGGTGTGAAAGTGGAGCATTTCATTGATGGCCTCAAGGGTGATATGGAACAGTACTGAGTCTGAGGGGCTGAGGACGGCTCTCTGATAGGGGTCATAGCTTGACATGCATTGTTTTATCAAGTCTGGGAGGACATTGACTTGAGGGAGGTTGTAAATGGGTATGTGGGAATCCCAAATTCCTAAGGTGTCAGCCCCACTGAGATGTTGGGCCTTTAATTCATTCATCAGGTGAATATTGAACTTGGCTGTCATTGGCATGGAGTCTAACATCTGGTAATCTTTATCACCTAGGGCTTTCCACTCTAGCTCTCTGTGTGGGGCATTCAGTGATTGAACATTCAGGACTATTGGCATCTCCATGGCTAAGCAGTAGTTATGACTTGGTGCTGAACTGGTTTTAGTGGGCAGGAGACCACAGAGGGATAATTTTGCAGAAGTCAAGCCAATTGTAAGGGTAAATGAGGCAACTTTGGTGACAATGGTGCAGAATGCACAACAAGAGTTAATTGAGGGATTGCAGGAGGTGGCAACTCTGTTTTCTTTGTGAATTATGCCTTTTTAGGTTTACAGTCCACGAATGCGCGGATAGAGTGGGAATTTGGGGAAGGGTGACTGTATAAGGGTTCAACAGGTGAAATTTGACCCTGCACCTGTGAGGAATGCTTGTTTTTACAGGGATTTCCTGGTAAAAACAGGTTGTCTTACTCTTGTAAATTTAGTTCCGGAGAAATATGGACATAACTTGGCTCTGAAGGGATGCTCTGGGTAAATACCTGGTGAATTGCCGGCAATGGTGACAAATACCGGCGGGTTGTAGGCGGCAGCGTTCTTCAGGTCGATTTTAGCAGGTTGGCGACAGATGGACGTAATTTTCATGCAGAGGAGAGCAATAGTTCTTTCAGTGAAAATGAGAAAAAACGTGAAAATCGGCTAAAATATGGACTTTTGGGTTATTGGTGCGCTTTTTGGATGACGTCATCAGGTGGGGTCAGGGTCGGGTGATGTCAGCATGACATCATCGGGTGACGTGGCAGTCTGTGAGTGGTCCACGGGGATTGCACAGGTGGCAGCCACGTAGGAGCTCTGGCGGTCAGGGGTGCTGACAGGACGCCAAGTGGAGGTGACGTGGGTGGGCGTGGCGCTGGCATGGGCAAGCAGTCTTGCAGAGTGGTAAGCGGGTTTTCTCGGACCGCCCTCTATACGGTCGCGGTATTGTCAAAGGGCGCTCCGAGAGAGTCTGGGGGGTGACGCGTGGCAGAGGCCTGACGTCACCCTCTGACAGTTTCTCAGAAGGTATCTTTCGGTCGCGGATGCCCGTCCGATATCATGTGGGCCGTCGGATGGGAGGGCCCAGATCCGACGGTTGACAGATTGATAAGATGCGCGGGTGATACGGACTGCGGGGAGGATAAAATATTATTTTTTCTGAAATTTGCGCCTTGCAGAAACTTTGGAAAAAGTGGGTTTAAGGTTATTAATCCGAGCAAATCTCGGATTAATTCTAGGATTAATTCTTTGGCGCTCTTTGGGTTGCGCTCAAATGTTTTAGCGCTTGAATACCTTCAAAATCATACCTAGAGCTATAATGCTCGGGGGAGGGGATACTTAGATTTTTAGATTTTTTGCCAATTTTTACATAGTAATAAGGGAATAGGGGGTATAGGGAGTTAAATAGTGATAAGCTAGTAGTTAATATGAGTGAAAGAAGTGGATGGGGGGAATACTAAGTTTTTATGAAATTAACTTAGTTTTTAGGAAGTAGATCAAAATGAAAAGAATATTTGCACAAGAAATGTGGCTTTTAAAGAAACTCAGGACCAACAAAAGACTTTGATTTTCATTTGTGTACATGGTGGTATAGGGATGTTAGTCATGAATGTGATAGGGGGTGATTTGGAAGTTAGACATGCTCCATTAGGATTCTGCAAGACTGCTGCAAATAGGCCATTTGTACTGGCCCCATGTTTTCACCTTTGCTTTAGGCCAGTGAAATGCCATGAACCAAACTTTCTGCAACCCCCTCTACCTACCCACTCTATTGCCTAGCATTTTTTGTTACTCCAAGGAGGGTGCACTTAGATTTGCAAACCCTTTTGTGCCTTTTCTTTTCCTTTTTGCTTTCTTTTGATTTTCTATCTAAAGCTACCCTTATTGCTTTCAAGGCCCCAGATTTAAACAATTGGGAACCTTTCTTTCTCTACCTATCTACCTTACGCCAAGATTGAGCTGTTTGGATAGCTTTCTTTCTCTAATCTATAAAAAAAATTGAAACATGGCATGACCCAGCTTAGACTGTTGGATCACCCATCCAGAAATAGGGCGGCACCAACCAAAACAAGTATATTTTTCCACAAGAATATGAGATCTTCGTATCACCAAAGTAGATCATATTGGTACTTCCCTTGCCAATCATGAAAAATGAAACCTATTGGTATAGGTAGCTAACAAACTGAAGTGGAACTGGACACTTGAGCAGATCTCAAGGTCCTTGGGGATGTTAGTAAATGATGTTTGGGGGAAAAAGGGGGAAATTAGACATGCTTCCAATGTTATGTCCTCAAACCTCTGCTATGATGCCAATACCCTGAATGGAATGAGTCTTTGTACTTGATAAGGCAATTGGTGATGGCCCTTCCTTTCTACAACCTTGCACTACTTACCCAACCTAGTAATCCTAACATTTTTTCTTGACTTGAAGTGGGTGCACTTGAATTACCAGACCCTAATTGTTCTCTTTTTCTTTTGACTGCCCTCCTATATAAATCTACCCTTATTTCTTCCAAGGACCCAGATTAGGCAGTTGGGCTCCTTCATTTCTCTACCTAGCTAGTCATCTGCCAAGCTTGAGTTGTTTGGAAAGGAAACATTCTCTATTCTGCAACAAGTAATTTAAGCATGACATGGTCCCAATTAGCCTGTTGGGCCATCCATCAAGTATGATTAGTAGCAGTATTTGTAGAGTGTGATACTGCCAAAAGATAGTAGTGGCATTTTGACTAGCCACTCTCCTGGTCTTTAGTTTGGGGTTCATTTTCACTTTTCTCTTGACCATTTGATTTTCTTGCCTTTTGATTATTCTTTTAAGGCATACCTTTTTTTCATTTTTTATTTTTCATAGTATGTACACAAAATATGGAACCTTTGCAGCCTGCAATGATGAACATATTTAGCCCTTCCACTGTCAATCATGAAAGAGGAAACCTATTGGTATAGGAACATAACAGAATGGATTTACCTCCAAAAAAGAAGTTGACCATCCCCTGTTTTCTTCTGTAGTCATTAAGTGAATGTGGCACAAAATTGAATGAAGGGACACCGGATCAGTTAGCCCAACATGGGCTTATCAAACTTTTAGTGGAAGATCCCTCCACACCTACACTATCCCCCTCTCTTGGGAAATTTTCCGAAACATGTCCAGAGATGACGATATTAGAATTATGGCCGAGGAGCTCACCTAATCCAACAGTGAAGAAGGGGAACACACCAAGGCAGGATAGAAACCCAGTGGTAAAGAAACACAGGGCAAACAAGCACAAGCAAAACAGAAAGAGAAACATGCAAAGGGCCAAATTGCTGAGCCCAAAACAGTGGGAGGAACAACGGCACAAACACCCAAGGAAAAATGATTGCAGGATAGAGTAGAGAGGGCTAAAAAAGTTCAACTAAAGAGTGTCACAGCCAAAGAAACCACACAGAAACAAAAGGAGAAAACAAAGTCAGCACAACAGGCAGAAACAAGCACAGAGATTTCTACAGGAAGCAGGGAAAAGGAGCACCAAGAGGAGAAATCACCCGAGATATTGGACAGGGAGGTAGCAGCTGCGCTTGCTGCCTTAAGCATGTCTCCAAAACAAAAAGGGAAGCAAAAAAGGGAAACATCCATGTACTTTAAGGCAAGAAGGAGCACACGGATAAAAGTAGGCAGACCCAAACCATAGTCAAAAGAGCCAATTATCATTGAGGATGCCACAACTGAACAAAAGGAGGAGTCTCCCCCAAAGGTATCCATCACCTATGAATGGGGAAGCCCGAAAACGTCCACCTGGAGAGAAAGGATTGAAAGAATGGACTCGAAGGCAGCTCTACAGGAAGCTCAGATGGTTCTACAAGAAACTCTGGCTAAGTTAAATGAGACCGAGAAAATGGAGGAGAAGGCAGCTAAACCACTACAGGAAGAAGAAAAGGTTGAGAAGATATTGGAACCAAGCCCGCAGCCTAGCTTGGGTTCCTACTATAACCTGTTAGAGGCCAGGAAGATAATTCCCTAGAAATTTGCGGTGCCACTTTTCTTTGCACTAAAAGAAGAGAGAGTGATGACTCACACTTGGATGACGATCACCAAGTCCAAGGGTGTGGTAGATATAGTTCCCCTGGAAGAGCAACTCAAGGAGTCAAGAAAAGAATTGGCTATGGTACGACATGTGGAAAGCAGTCAGCGGGCCAAACTATAGGAAGAGAATGAGCTGCTAAAACAGCAGCTACAGCTACAGGGACACTATAAGGAAGACAGGCCCCACATCTTGGGAAAACAACATTAACAGGAAAAGCCTCCAATAGACAAGAAACCTTTGATGAATAGTAGAGAAAGGATGGGTTGCAGGCTGAGGTTGAAGCACTAACAAAACAACTATAGGAGAAAGAGTTGCAGACAACAGAGGAGATACAGTCTCTAAGGTAGCAGGTACAAGAAAAGGAAGCCCAACTGGCTTGCATGGCTAGTTGGGAAATAGAGACCGCGCAGTGTAGGCAACTTGCCAAGTCCTATGCCTTATACCTTAAGGATCAATGGTTGTAGTTCCAGATTAACACCTTGGCCCAAAGGGGCACCATGCCATTTCAAAATTGCCATAAATTCATGGCTTTGTGTGACAGTAGCACATTAGAGGACAAGGCCAAATTATCATAGTTTTATTTACACAAATTGGCCCTTCCAAACATGAATTCGTGGGACCCCAACGCTGTGGTAGGAGATGTGCAACTTATGGCCATGGCCTCTTGGTTGAATCATGAGGAAAAGAGGGCAGCAAAGGTCTGAAATATTATGAACAGGGAACTCAGTGAACCACTAATGATCAGAGCAGAGTCGGAGGATCCCTCAGCATTGATAAACACCCACCAACACCTAGCCAACAACTCTCAAGCCTTACCAAATTACATTGAACAACAAGCTCAAGCCATTGTCCACTTCGAGAACATGGAAAGACTGTTGAGGGATAACTACGTTCATGCTTACACAAGGAGGTGGAACACATTGTCCCACAACCTAAAAATAAGAGAATACCACTCCCCAACAAGGATGAGGGAGGCCTTGGCAAGAGTACCCCTCTACAAACATTCAATGCAGAATCTCCAGGCCAACTGGATCGGCCTAAATTTCAGTCCTCCCTTGCTTTTAGGACTGCTGGAAGGAGTCAAAGAAGAAGAGGAACACAGGCAATGGGAGGAAGTGGAAAGAAAAACAGGATTCCGTGGCTGTGAAGAAGACATTACCTCGGAGGCCTGGGATGTGAGAGAGGCAGTCAAAGCAATCAAAGATGATGAGCTAGACTAGTTGCTCAGA
This sequence comes from Pinus taeda, assembly GCA_000404065.3. Taxonomy (NCBI): domain Eukaryota; kingdom Viridiplantae; phylum Streptophyta; class Pinopsida; order Pinales; family Pinaceae; genus Pinus; species Pinus taeda. The sequence continues at coordinate 95,195 of APFE031594876.1, read as the reverse complement.
GGATGAGCAACCCATTTAGCAGGGGGGTGATGATGAGCCACAAAAATGGGTAACTTATTGGGCTCATTTTGCCTATTGTTCTCCATTAATCTCCCATTCTTCATAGTTTATGCATGCTTTTGGGTATATTTATGTTGATTGAATGAATGAGGATAGTCACTTGATCATGAAGACTAATACGTGTTTATTGCAGATTTTTGGACAACTTTTGGACCAAGGTCAAGCATTTATGAGCCATTTGACAGCCGAATGCAAGGGAACATGGCTGAGGATTCATAGGGAGGGTTCCTCCTCCACTAAATGGCCTCTTCCTCAAGTTCTCCACCATCAGCTCGGAGTTCAACAACCCACCAACGTTGATTCCGAAGGGCAACTGAGCAGCTTTTATGAAGTGATGGAGTACTAGAATTTTTGGGTAGCCAAGCCCCTCGAATCAAGGAGGACTATTGGAAGTCCTCATGGTGCATAAATAGGAAGGCTTCTAGCATTCATAGGTTACTTTTTGAACAGTTTTATTTTGCACTATAGTGCTGCTAGTTTCTTAGCTCATTTTGTAGCTTTTGCTGTACAACTTTCTTTGTGACATGGTTACTTTTGAGTAATGGAAAGCAGTCTCATTTGGCATCAGTTCTGAGCTTCCTCTTGGGAGCCTGTAGCTCTTGGGGTTGGGCCCAACCTAAGTGCAAGGTCTTCTTCGTGTATTGTTATATGTTTTTGATGTCTTTATCAAGTAATTTATGTTAAGTAGATTAAAATCTTGCTTGGTTACCTAGGTCGTTGTTGATGATTAAAAAGGATTTTCATGTTCAGATTGGCTGATAGGTTGGTAACAGAGAATATCTTCATAAAAAGGCTATCAAGCACCCTTGATCTCACCTCTCCCTCCGTGGGACCATGAGCTGAGACCGAGGTGTCCTTGCCGCCACCAAAAACACTGCCTTTGCTTCATCATGCAATTGTTAGTGTTAGATTCTCATTTGCAGAAGTTGATACCAGTTGTGGTTACATTCTTAGCTCCATGATTGCTTAGTTTCATAGCTATTTCACATGATTTCGTTGCAAATAAACTTCTGTTCATTTTCTTTGCTGATATCTAGGTCAGATTAGGTTAAAGTAGCTAGGTCTTTGGTTTTCTGAGTCTTTGTTTGATCAGTTTTGAAAATAACTTGCAGAGCACCTGTGATACGTCTTTGCCTACCCCTACTCCATCAACATGACCTGCTTCGTCCTCTAACTCAGATTCTTGCCCCTCATTTGCCACTTTCCCTCACTTTGACCTAATTTACATATTTTTGTGCAACATTGCTCTACCCCTCCTTGAACAAATCCAACCATTCTCATCACTCCTCAACTCCATCCACCAAGACCTAGACCTCCTTGCACCCTTATCCAACCTCCATACCCACTTCTTCACCTTTCTGTCACCATCAACCCTCCAAAAATCCCCTTTCGGAACATCTTGTAGAAGTTACAGAACATCCTGTAGAACCCCTGGAGACTTCCTGTAGAAGCTCATGAAAGTGGTTTATTGAGAACCAATCACTGTGAAACTCTCTGGAAGAGTGCTAGGGACCCCTTAGGCCCTCTTATAACCTTCCAAACCTCCTGCAAGTTCCCTCGCCATTTCCTTTAATCAATCAACCTCTGCACAGTCAAAATAGTCAAAACACATACAAAGTGATTCCACAAATATTATTCGAAAATACAAAAAGATGCTTCTTTTTAGATTTCACTTCAGAAGTAGCTTAGACACATGTAATTTACCTTCTCAATAGTTAATGGCATCCAGTTCCACCACTTTCATCTCTTTTCTTGCAGCAGTAGGGCCAGTCGGTAAAACTAGGGTTTGTTAGGGTTTGCATTTCTTTCTAGCTTTCAACTTCTTTCTGCAAGTAGATTAGCCTATGGTTGAGTTAGCTTTCACCCATAATAGTTAAAAGCTTCTTCTAAGAGCTCATAGAAGTTGGCTGAATCTCCTAGCGGACTTGTGCCAGCTGATCAAGTGGTAGCCTGCGGCAAGAGCTAGTACTTGTGCATATAGCACCGTCGCTTCCAAGTTTGTTACGAACTACTGGGTTGATAAAAGTAAAGAAGGGAGTCCCAAAAGTTGCAGCATTATTGCTGCAATACTAGATTCCACAAATCCCATAGATAGTTGTTCATCCTTATCTAGGATGGAAGTATCATTTCAAAGAGATGAGGAAGCTGCAACAAGGTCAAACCCACGTAAATCATGGCCTACAGGTATGGTTCAAAACACTTCCTCTCCATTCTCTTACTTGCATAATCCATTATGGAATACTAATGTGTTAGGGCAGCCATGTCAATCTCAATATAACCACCATCGATCTTGTCTACAAATTTGGCATGGTTCATCTTATGGTTGCATGACTACTCTCCCTCATCCTATAGGATAGACACATTCTCTATATTATTCACCAGCTCTTCCACAACATCTTGCTTGCCTATCAAAATCATCCACTCAACCCAATTAACTACATCATCGAAAGGCTCAATTTCGTACACAATTTCCTGCTCAAATCATTCCACACCCTCACCATAATAAATCAGTACAACATGCTTACAATGTTGAACTGCAAAATTTACCCATCCTTCCCAGCCACCCTTCCCACCCATTCTATCTCACATGCACCAATGGAGAAAACTTATATTGACATTCAGAATGTTTCAAATTAAAAAATTGTCGAAGTTATGAAAGAAAATGAGGTTTCTTCTAGTCTGCATCAACAAGCCATTTTAAAAGCTCAAGAACTTCATGATATGATGGCTATGGAAAATCAAGAAAGTAAAGGAAGATTGGTTTCACTCTAACATTTGTTTGCAACATCACTATATACTTCAACAATTTTTGACACCATCTTTTCAAGGGAAGTTGGCTTCTCATACCCTAAAATTTATTAACATACATTTTGCAAATTTGGGTATGTACATACATGAAGCCTTATTTCAAAAATGGTTCCACTGGAAGTAATTTTATACATAGTCATATTCATTTTTCAATCAAAGTAGGTTAGTGTAAAAATAAAATATAAAATAAGGACATAAATAAATGCATTTTGCTTTTAATGTAAAAATAATTGTTTTTGTTGCAACATGTTGTGGAAATCAACGTTGGTGATAAATGTTTTAATTCATTTGTGTATGTAGATGTATTATAATGGAAATAATAGCTCTACAAATACTCGTATTCATTTTTATCACCAACTTGCAAAAATGCTTGAATATCATATTTTTTTGGCTTGTGGGTTTGATGAATTTTCTGAAAACACAGTCGGGACAATCATGTTTTGAGGGACCAAAAGGGATTTTTTTTAAAACATGTTTCTATATTAAGTAGCCCTTGATTTCTATTTTTCAACCCAATTTTAATCGCTCAATTTGGATTTGAAACGAAAAAGTTAGAACCAAAACATTGACAAGGTGTCTAGCGGGAATTTCAGAAACGGAGTTGGGATAATCAGTTTTTGGAGGCTTATATGAATATACTTTTAAAACATGTTTCTACTCTAAGTATCACTTGATGTATACTTCCAACCCAATTTGAATCACTCAATTTTGATTTGAAACGAAAATGTTAGAACCCAAACATTGACAGAGTGTCTAGCGGGCAGCTCAGGAACAGAGTTGGGACAATTGGTTTTTGGAGGCCTAAATGACCATATTCTGAAAACCTGTTTCTATGGTATATTCCCATATAAATATAGTTTACAAGGCAATTCGAACCACTCATTTTTGATATCTTATGAGGAAGTTATGACAAAAAAACTCACTGTTTATCGTAAATCCGCACTCTTAAAACTCTATTTTTCTGGTTGTTCCTTAGAGTATTTGACCTATCAATTATTATTTTATTCAAAACCTATTTCTGTTGAAAATAAATAAATTAATCTACTTTCATTTCCAATTTGCATCATTCGAATCCGACATCGAATGAAAAATCTATGCTTAAAATATCCACTGTTGTTCTGAGTGGGGTAATAAAAAATGACTCTGTTATGCATGTTATTCTTAGTAAAACTGACATATCATATCATCACATTTTAAAACTTGTTCCTATTGGAGATATATCTTTGAATTAGCTCTCATATGGATTTGTAATCACTCAATTTGGACAAAAAACAAATAATTTGTGATTAAAACACTACAGGGTAGCATGATTGGCCACTGCTCTCCCGCAAGTAGCAACTATATTTTATTTTGTTATTTTCTCCGTGGATTTGTTATACATAGTAACTACTTGTTGTTTTTTTACATAATTCTTATATTAGGGGAGCCCAATCACCTCTCTTTTTCCATAATTTAATGTTTTATTGCAGGTAGACACTCGTTTTTTGCAGGTCCTAGGCGAATAAAGAAGGTCAGATTCTTGAAAGAAATTTTAATGAAACAAGGGAATTTCATCCAATTCATTACCCAACAAATTCATATCAGAATAAATGAAGAATTGATTTTCACTTGAATATTCATGTCATGTCTCTGCTGCCAAAACATTTTTCAAAGAGATCATTTTTTTCCTTGCCTTAGGGAATAACATCATAGCTGTTGTCACTTAATTTCTTCACATACTGTTTGTAAATAAAGTGTTTGTGTTTTTTCTATTCCTCTTAAGGAACATCAGCTGTTCCTATTAAGGAACAATACTTCCGCATATTTATCATTTTCGTTGTTCCTCTTAAAGGAATAGTTGTTGTTCCTCTTAAGGAACAGTAAGCATTCCTCCTAAGGAACAACACGTTTGCATGCTTATTTTTGTTGTTCCTTTTAAAGGAACAACACTTTTGCATGTTCATTTTTGTTGTTCCTTTTAAAAGGAACATCTGTTGTTCCTTTTAAAGGAACAACAACCGTTCCTTTTAAGGAACAACACTTTTTTTGGGTGTATTTTTTGTTGTTCCTTCTAAGGAACAATGCTTTTTCGAATGCATTTTTTTGTTGTTCCTTTTAAGGAACAACACTTTTTTGGGTGCATTTTTTGTTGTTCCTTTTAAGGAGCAACATTTTTTCACATGCATTTTTTTTTGTTGTTCCTTTTAAGGAACAACAGTTTTTTTGCGTGTACTTTTTTGTTGTTCCCTACAGGGAACAACACTTTTCCACATGCATTTTTTTCTCTATTCCCTACAGTGAACAACACTTTTTCATGTATATTTTTGTTGTTGGCGTGCATTTCCTTTGTTGTTCCCTGCACGGAACAATACTTTTTCGAGTGTTTTTTCTGTTCCTTCAAGGGAGCAACACTTTGGGAGTATTTTCAAGAACAACCCTTCCTTCCTCTTGTGGGATTATTCCTAGTTCATCTCAACCACATTTTACTGATTCTCTTTCATGGCATGAGGTACACTACTTTTATGAGGACAATATTTATGGATTCTATTGAAGTGAGTTAATAACATTCACATTATGATCTTTAACAGGACAACTCCTTGATGATAGATTATTTTCAAAAGTGACACAATTATTTATATACTACTTTACCGCATTGTTTTCTGTTGTACATGATACTGATTGATTATCTTAGTACGATGCTGGTTCCACCCTTCCTAGTTATAATCTTCTCTATCTGTAATAAATGAGATTATGGGTATATTTTTTTCTATTGACATGTTCAACTTCTTCCACCATCCCTACTCTTAAGGAGTACTGAGTTTCCTCTTTTTATCCTAAAAATTTGTAATAACAACAAAATTTTGTTCGCAAATGAAGGATAGGGGGTCTCATTACGAGCCAACCTACCATGTTCATAATGCTGTAACAAAGTGAAATTCCAATTATGGCCACCACACTAGGGTTATGATCCATTGGGTAGCCAAATTATCCTTGGAATAGGAGGTCTCATCACGAGCCGACCTGATCACTTTTGCTACATCCCAGTGAATGATTGTGTGGTTATCTGGTTACCATGCTAGCACAATGATCTCTTCTATAGAACAACACTGGAACTCTCCATTTATAAATCAAGGATCCTGGCTCATACGGGTTAAAAAGAAACCCTGCCGAGGCTATGGACGCTTGCTGGCAGCAAAGGCTCTGCTTATGGTATTGAAGTTATATCTTATCGTCAAATATTACTATAATACCATTTTCTTATTCTCTATTTTTATCGGAGAAGTTATTTCCTTAATTTTCCCTATTTTAAACCTTTACGCATGAGAAATTGTTTTCCAATCAATCACATCATTTTCAGCTAGAATACCATCAGCAAAGCATATTTTTGGCATATTGTTGTCCTTTTTCTTTTTCGCATAACTTATCATCAATCTAAAACGTCATATCTCTTATTCATAACTATTATAACCATACTACTTGTCATCCTATCATTGATCTGTGTCTTTTGCTTCATTTACTATCGTATTGTTCATTCCCTTACCTTGCCGTCAAACCAACACCTTTCATATGCTTTATGGTCATGGAATCCCTTTTTAAATTAGAAGGGGGAATGTATGCATTATGGGATAACATGTGATATAATTATTGAACTCTGCCATAACTTGTTGATTTGACAAAAGATTAGTATTGCATGTATACAAAATTTTTTCTTATTGAAATTTTTGCATGCATCTTATTTGTTGCTATTCAAAACTAACACTGTGGATTCAAGAACAATGTATGAAAAATAGTGATTTGTTTACAGGAGAATAACAAGTATGGGGGTGAAACTTTATTCACAGCGTGACCACACTATTGCAACTAACAGAAGAGGCTCGAGCAACTCGCAAATGCGACAATTGTTCATACATGGTGTGCTTGCCTGGATTCCACCTTTTGTATCACTTTCAGCATCAACTCTACCTACATTAGCTTCAACAAATGCTAGTCCATACATGTCATTCTACATTTTTCTTTCAGAGGTAAAAGAGCATAATTTTCTGATTTATTATGAATTTAGGAGAATTTCATGAAAATCCATTGAGCATTATTTATCATCATTCATTCCACATCTTTACCACTTCCTATTTTTCAGAGACATATCATCTTTCAGTTTGGGTGAGTGTTGCTTTCATTCATTTCTTTCTTATCACCATGTCATTAATACACTTTATCATCCATTGATATTTTTATTCATTCTGAACACCTCCCTTATTCCATGTTGTTTTACACCAAGCATAGATTTCAAGAGATTGTGGCAACCATCTCTTTTTGTTTTCTAGCATTGCATGAGGGCATGCTAATTCTTTAGTTTGGTGGAGGAACTCGTACACATGATGGATTTTTTTTACTTTCCTTTTCATTTAAGGCATATAATTTCATTTTTATACAGTGCAAAAATTGCTTTCCATATATTTTTAAAACTATGAACTCAATTCTTGTGATTTCTGGAAAACACATACGTATCATTAAAATACACAAACCCAGATAATTTCAAGTTAAATTAGTTCATAAAAGTTCAGAAATCATGCACCATCACCTACAACTATTGTTTTTATATCTCATGATCCATGCATCAAAACAATCTGATTTTTGGATCATAGAAACATTAATATATTATAAATCTACTTGCAAAATTTCAACGAAATCTGGTTTGTAGTTTTTGAGAAAATGGTTAATGAATTGTGTTGTTACTTATATCATATTTTGCTGCAACTTCATATACACATAAGTTGAACGTCAATGTAAAAATTGTTATGCCTTCATCAACATTGCTAAAATTGAATATTCATTATTTGAGGAAGAATTCAATTGTTCCATCCATTTCATGAGTTGGGATGAACAATTTTTTATTGATTGGTTAACATAGAGTCTTTGGGTTGCATGAGGACATGCAATATATTTAGTTTTGGGTTGCATGAGGAGATGAAATATATTTAGTTTGGGGGTATGTTGGGCCATTAATATGTCATTATTATTATCACTTTTTAACACTTGTTTCATATATTTCTACTCTTCTTTATCATGTCATTTATCATGGTTTATCATATAATTCCATTTTATTATTATTTATGCTCTTATAGATAAATATTATTTCTTCTCCTTTATTTTTAATAAATTTATTATTATGTGTGTTTTACCAATGATGGCTTATTAATAAATTTGTTCACCATTTTAGCCTCCAAGATATTTTCCAGCTTGAAGATTTGATTTCCAACTCATCATTAAATGTGCCAACTCAGAAATTCGTTGGATTAAGAAGTGACAGTTTTGTATTGAATGGTTTGGGCAAATGGAGAAGAATCTGGAAAATCCAAAATGTAGGTTCTGTCTAGAACCGACCAAATTAGTTTTGTAATGAGTTGTTTTCCCAAATTCGGTTCGTATTAAGAGAAATGGAAGGTTCTCTGAAGATGTTTTTCTCATATTCGATGTTGTGGACCTTTTCCAAACTGTCTCAGTTGCAATACCAAATTCGACCTGTTCCTGTTGAATGTTAATGGAAAGATATTTCAGAGATGATCTTGTTGATCAATTTGTTGTGAGCAGTCCAATTTTGTAGTGAGAATCATATTGTAATCATAACTGTTGTAACTTCTCTGTTGTCTTTGTATTTAAATGAGAACAAAGATCAGAGAAGGGGATTTATAATTCATGATGGATGATAAGAGAGAGAATTATATGGATCATTATATTAGAGAGAGATAGGATAGGATAGGAGGAATGGAAGAATTACTATTGAGATTGTAACTTTGATCATCGACTCTCGCTGTTGAAGCAGAGCACGAACTTGCTATAACGATTATGCAATGATGAATATATAAAAATAGTTGCAGTTCCTTCGCATCTCCTGAAGTAATCTAGTGGTATTCACCAGCGGCTAAGGGCCCGGCCCTAGTGGATCCACTTTCTATTTGTACCATTACTTTACAATTCTAGTCGTGTGATGGTTTGATTTACTTTTCATTTCCTTGAATTGCATTGATTTACAACTTCCTGTTCCTTTACATTTCCTTGAAATTGATTTATGGCATAAAATTGTAATTGAATCGCCAGCTTCGATGTTCACTTCATACTCTGCCATTCATTACAGATTGTTGTTTGTTTAGTTTTGTTGTTCATTTCCATTAATCTAGCTTTGCTGTTCATTTCCATTAATTTAGTGTTACTATTCATTTCTAGTAAATTAGCTTTACTGTTCAAATAGGCTTTGCTATTATCTCTTTCAAGCAAGGATTTGGTTTCACCTTTTAAATGTTATTGCAGCAAGTGTGTTTGTTTCATTTCTATTAGCAGCATTATTGATTGAATTGTCATTTCCAGTTAATTGTTTTCGTGTGGAAGTGTAAGATCAGCAACTGTAAAGGACATTGACTATCATTGTCTAAGTTCTCAGATTGAGGATCTTGTTCATGATTGATTTCATTTACATCATTTGATAGAGGAAAGAGTTATTGCTACTACATCCTTGACTGGTATTTGTTGTAATTTCATGAGTGAATGATTTAGTTTCAGAGCATCGAGTTTATTTTAACTAAAATTTGAGTTCACCAGCTGCATCCATTTATTCTTGTATTTGAGAGCACTAGACTGCAATTTAGCAACATTACTCTTGAGTAAATAGCCACCTCAGATTGAGTACACTCTTGAAATATAAAATCGTACCCGGATTGATAATTAATGTAGGATAAAAAAGAATTAGAAAGACACCTCTTTATCATTGAATAATGGCCAGACTCTCCTTGGAGGTCATCCAGGGTAGGATGCTAGCTAAATCCTATGCTCTTTACCTCAAAGAACAATGGTTGCAGTTTCAAATTAAAACACTATCACAAAGGGGCACCATGCCATTTCAGGACTACACACAGTTTATTGATCATTGTGATCAAAGTACACTAGAGCATAGGGCTAAAATGGCTAAGTTTTACTTGCACAAGATGGCCCTCATAGACATGAATGTTTGGAATCCTAATGCCAAGCTAGGAAATCTACAATTAATGGCTTTGGAATCATTCATGAACCATGAGAAGTCAAGAGCTGCAGAGATGAAAATAATATTTTCCAGAGAGAAAAATGAACCTCTTTTCATCAGAGCTGAACAATAAAATCCCATGGCCCTAATCAACACCCATAATTTGATTGCAAATGATCCTCAGCTGGCACCTAGATATCTTGTTGCCCAAGAGAAAGCAATTTCACATTTTTAAGATATGTTTAGGCTGCTAGGAGATGATAGTATACATGCTTGCCTAAGGAGATGGAACACACTACCACACAGCTTGAAGATCAGAGAACATCACTCCCCTCAAAGGTTGAGAGAGTCACTCAACCAGACACCTATGTATAAGCAATCAATGCAAAGGTTGAAGGTCAATTGGATAGGCCTAAAACTCAGTCCACCACTACTCTTATGGATGCTAGAAGGGAGAAAAGAAGGAGAAGAAAAGAGGTAGTGGGAAGAGGTAGAAAAGAAAGAAGTCTTTTAAGAACAAGAAGAAGAGACCACAATAGAGGCATGGGATGTCAGAGAGGCTACCAGAGCCATGAAGGACATAGACATTGGCTAAGTTTCTAAGAGGATGAGCAACACTTTCAGTAGGGGGTGATGATGAGCCTCATCATTGGGTAATTATATGGGCCTTAATTCACCTCCTAGCTTAGTCAAACCAACTATTCTCACAACTTATTGCATACTTTTGATCATATTTTGTTTATGAGATGAGTTAGAGATGAATATTTTGCTTTGTGGTCTAATGTATGTTTAATGCAGGATTAAAGGATAAAGGCAAGGAATTTTGGCAAACACCTTGGTAAAAAATCGAATGTGACAAGGGAGAGGAATTATAGGAGGTAAACCATCCTCATTTACTATGCTTTCATTGGAATATTCCTCCATCAGCTTGAAGTGCAAACAACCAAATCATGAGGACTAGAAGGAAACCGAGCACGTGAAAGACAAAGCACAATTTTATCTTGAGCTTTGGAGCCGAGCCTCCCTAATTTTAAGGAAGTCATTGGAGACTTCTGATGTATAAGTAGAGAGGCCTAGGACCTTAGTAAGATTCAGATTTTTTATTGTAAAACTCTACTCTATTTTCGAGCTACAAGACTTGTGAAATTTTTTGATGTAATCCATTGTTTTGATAATAAGAATGAGTTTTGTTTTGAGCCAATATAGAGTTAACTCATAGGGTTGAAGATCTTGGGTTAGGGCCCAACCCTAGCAGCCAAGGCTCCTCTTTATTGTACATGTATGATAGCATAGATTCATAGTTTAGTTGTTCATTTGTTTGAGTAGCTGCATTTCCATTACAACAATGTAGATTAGATTGGTTGTATGTTAGTTTGCTTCCATTTGTACCTTCTTTCAATTAACAGGTTATCAAGGAGAAAAATGATCACCATAATGTTGTCATCAGGTGTCTTGGCTTCACTTCTCCCTCTGGGACCATGACTTGAGGAAGAGACCCTTCAACAATCCCAAAAACACAGATTTCTAGTTCTTGCATGAGCTTTGGAGTTTGTTGTCTTGATTTAGTATTTGGTTCATTTCATTGTCATATTTTTCCATTACTCTATTTCTGCAATAAGATCTCACTCATGCTTTCATTCCCTTCAACATTTCCTTCATGTATAATATGGGCAATTGATTCATGCTTTCCTAGTTTATGAAGATGTATATTGTTGCATAGTTGTTGGAAGACATACATGTTTTAAGAACAAAAAGTACTTCAGAAGGAGACCCAGACTTCATCACCAGCAACCACCTTCCACCTCACCCACCTTAACCATCTCTTGTTCCACCATCACCCTCACTAGTTTTTTTGTCATTTTTCATTGAAATTCCCCTAGATACATTGAGTGAATCTAGCCATCTCTTCCCTTGGATATTGACTCCTGAGTGTTCCTAGACCTTCTAACACCCTATCCCACTCATCACACACCTTTACCAAGCTTTCCAACACCTCAAGAACCTAAAAATTAGCTCTTGGCTGTATCTTGTAGGTTTCTTGTAATTCTTATAGGATCATTCCATAGGTTTCTAGTACATCCTGTAGGTTTTCCTGAAACGACCTGTTTCGAGGCAGAATTGATGGGGAACCTATAGGAAGTCACAAAAAGCCTCCTGGGACCCTTCCACACCATCCAACCACTCCATAAGCCTTTTATCCATCCTCAATCACCTTCCATCCACCTGTCACATCCATAAGAACAATTAATTTGCCTACTTGATTTTGCCAAAAAAACCAAAGAAGTGAAAACAAATTTAGTTTAGTTTTCTTGCTTACACATTAGTATGGTTTGATGCTCTTTAATTCTGTAGCTTAGATAGTAGCATTAGGCTAGTTTTTATTTAGCAATTCCTCTTAGCATAGCTGTTTAAATGGTTAATCAGGATATGGGGTGATTTAGCATTATATGTTGTTTTCTTCATTAATGCAGTAGAGTAGCTCTCTTAGAGTAGATTTTCTCTTCTTCCATCAAAGAATCAAGCTTCTTCTAACTCTATAGACTTTTGGATTGGAACCCTTGGGGTTCCTCGCCAGATGAATAGTGACAACAAGTAGGACCTTCACTTTTACTTGTGCCTATAGCACTGTCACCTCAAAATTTGTATGAACCCCGGGTTGATAAGTAAATCTGGTAGCCCAGGAGTTGCAACATCCTCACTGTAATACTGGTGCTCGTCAACAACACAAAACAAGCACCATAAAAGAAAGTAAATACAACAATGAGGACTGAAATGGTTGCGTACAGTTCCAATCAATCACAACATGGAAGTGATGGGATGAAAGCTAATGAAGAAGGTAGATCAGTTGGCCAATGGGGAAGGAATCACTCCCCAGACTGGATGGACACCTTAAGAAGCCTAAGGGCTGAGGTGAGGAGCTTTAAGGCCAATAATGAGAGGTTGTTAAGAGACCAAGAAGGGAAAGTGGAGATCAATGCAATGATCCTACGGAGTCTCTGATATTGGTAGAGACAAAGGAAATCTGAGATGAGGGCTAGTCATAGAGGCGGGAAAAGAATTCATGAGTGAGAAGAAAACACCAACAAATTAGATGGTGGTAGGTACAAAAAGAGCCATAGACGAGGAAGTGAGGAAATGATTCCAAGATATGCGTCTTTGAACACTCTGAGGGGAGGAACTGATACACAGGTGCATTATTTTTGCAAACTATCGAATTTTGTTTCTCGAAGGCACAATCACAATTCTCACCATTACCATCATCATCATTTAGGAAGAAAAGGAAAAGGTAACATGCACAAATAATTTAAGAAAGCAAAGCCACCCACATTTGATGGGGATATAAAAAAACCAGAGGATGAGAAGCTTGGTTGCAATGAATAATTTGTTTAGAATACATGACTACTTTGAGAATATGAAAACTAGAGTCACAACGTATAGCATAAAGGGAAACGTAGATATATTGTGGGAGGAATCGAATAATGTTGGAGGCATTGTTTAGAAAGAATTGACTTGGGATGAGTTTGAAAAATATCTTTAGAGAGAAGTACTTTTATGAACACTATTATGATGGTAAATAAAAAGAGTTCTATGAAATCATAATGGTCCAGTTAACCATTGATGAGTATGTCACCAAGTTTCTAGAACTATTGAGGTATAATCCATATATCAAGGATGGAAAAGGAAAAATTTAGTGATTTGTCAGTAGGTTTCCTATGGCATTCAAGGATAAAATTGAGTTATTGGAAACCCAAACTTTGAAATATGACATTAAAAAGCTAGAGCAATGCTATGAGAAAGCAAAACGAAAACCTAATATTAAAAGTAATTAGAAGGCCAAAATAAACACTAGACAAAAGAAGATTTGGCCCAAGAAAAGTCCAGAGAGGAAAGAGGATAAGCACCTAATTCATACAAGGCATTTTAGTAGAAAACCAATGTTTTTGTTAATAAAATTGTGCAACAACCGACATTAACACAACCGAAGTCTGAAAGCCGAAAGCTACTCCAATATTGGATTGATGGAAGGAAGCAAAAAATAAGTGGCTATTCACTTTAGTAGGATGTTGGGAAAAATATTTACAATGCTAAGGAGGCGAGCATAGTGTGTAAGGTAGCTTGAAGTGTGCCAAGAATTTATGTTGTAGTGGACAACTGCCAAGCAGATCACTAGGTATCCATCATTGAGAAGGAAGATAAGTTGCAAGAGAAAATTATTCCTATTTTAATTGATCTAGGTTCTAATTATAACTATGTTAGCCCGGAGCTTGTTGAGAAAGGTGGTTCGGGAAATGAATTCCATAAAGAACCTTGGTTGGTTTAGTTGGAAACTGGGACAAAGAGAAGAATCAACCAATGGGTAAGGTCATGTGTATTCAAGCTCATTGACATGCCCATAATAGCCCATTTGAATGTATTGGCATTGGGCATGTATGGCATATTTTTGGGCATGGAACGGTTGTATTTACATCAGGCCAAGATAGTTTTCTATGAAAAAACAGTTGAATTCCTAGATGAGTAAGGAGCAAAAAGAGTGTTGCGGGGTAGGAAAAAACCCATTTTAGTAAGGCTAATCATTGCTATGCAATCCAAATGAATCAACATAAAGGGATGGACACTATTTGTAGTGCAAGTTTCTAAATATGAGAAAGATTCCAAAGAAATATAAGATGAGGAAGCCAAACTGTTACAATTTTTTTATTTTTTTTTGCAACAGTATGCAGATGTCTTTCCAATGGAGGTTCCTAGATTTCCTCCTCCTAGAGAGATAGATTTATCTATTGAGCTAGTATCGAGAGAACTACTAGTATCCAAGGCACCATATAGGATGATCACCCTAGAGTTGGTTGAGCTGAAATTACAGTTGAGAGAAATGCTTGAAAAAGGATACATAAGGCCAAGTGTGTCCCATGGGGAGCACCAGTATTATTTTTGAATATTAAACATGGAACCCTTAGATTATGCATTAATTACACATAACTGAATAAGGTGACCATGAAAATAGGTACCAATTACTAAGGATTTATGATCTCTTTGATCAATTTAGGGGAGCAATAGTTTTCTCCTATATTCACTTGAGGTCAGGCTACCATCAAGTAAGAATCAAGTAGGAATGCATTCATAAGACTTCTTTCAGAACAAGATAAGGGCACTATGAGTTCATAGTGGTACCCTCTAGGCTTACGAATTCCCCTACCATGTTCACGTTCCTAATGAAGAGTGTACTACATCCTTATTTGGACAATTTTTTCATCATGTTTTTTGATGACATACTGGTGTATTCAAGGACAGAAGAAGATCATGAGAAACATCTAGATGTAGTGTTACAAATATTTAGGAAACACAATCTCTATGAAAATATTAGCAAGTGTGACTTCATCTAGTCACATATACATTATTGAGGCATATCGTCTCTAAGGAAGGAATCCCAGTTGACCCTGAAAAGATTAAAGCCATAATGGAGTGGCCAACTCAAAAGAATGTGAATGAAATCAGATCATTCATGGGACTAAAAGGACACTGAAGGATATTTATCTAAAATTTCTCCATGATAGGAAACCCCATTACAACCTTGTAGAGAAAAGGAAAAATATTTGAGCGGACTACACAATGTGCAGAAAGCTTTGAGTAGTTAAAACAGTTTCTCACTAATGCACTAGTGCTAAGAATTGCAGATCCCCATGGGGATTTCATGGTGTGTATAGATTCTTGCAAATAGGGAATCAGTGGGGTCTTAATGCAAGAAGGGAAAGTTGTATGCTATGAATCCAGAAAGTTAAATGAGCATGAGGTGAATTATGTAACATATGGTTTAAAATTTGTTACCATCATTCATGCCTTAAAAATGTGGAGGTATTACCTCCATGGAAGGAAATTTACACTCATGACAGACCATAATGGACTCAAATATTTGCTTGGACAACCAAAGTTGAATGCTAGGAAAGCAAGATGGTTGGCCACAATAAACAAATTAGACTTTGAAATCAAGTACATATGAGGTAAAGAAAATAAGATTCCTCATGCTTTAAGGAAAATAATTAAGTTAAATCACTTGGCAATTATAAGTTCTTATACGATAGATCTGATAGAAAGATTCAAAATTTCTAGATTGTAGGATGAACAATATCAACAAGTGAAAGAAAAGTTGTTGCAAAATGGTGAGGATGAAGAATATCACTTCACTGAGGATGATCTAATTAGGTTCAAAGGTATAATTTATGTGCCTAATAGTGATGAAATGGAAATAATGATAATGAAAGAATTCCATGCTAAGTCTTATTCAAGCCACCCAGGGTATCAAAAGACCCTTATAGCCATTAAAAAACACTATTACTAGATATATCTGCAGAAGGAAGTGGTTGATTTCATGGAAAGATGCATGGAATGGAAACAAGTAAAGGCTGAGTGCAAGCCTTCAGCGAGATTGTTACAACCTATCCCTATTCTAGAATGGAAGTGGTAGGTAATTTCTATGGATTTCATTACAGGATTACCCAAAATGCCTAAGCATCATGATGCAATCATAGTAGTGGTGGATAAGTTTCTAAAGGTAGCTCATTTAGTAGCAGCCAAGCCCCCTAAATATGCTAATGATAACCTACAAATTTTGATAAAGGAGATTGTGAGGCTACATGGAATTCCCAAGAAGATTGTGTTTGATAGAGATGCTAGATTTACTTCAAGGTTTTGGAATGAACTATTTGTAGGATTAGGAATACAACTGGAATTTAGTATAACCTATCATCCCCAAACATATGAGAAAAAAAATAGGATTAACATAATCCATGAGGTCATGTTAATAATGTATGTGATGCATCAACCCAAGAAGTGGGAAGAATGTCTTCCAGATTTGGAATTTTTATACAACAATGGATATCAAGAATCCTTAAAGATGAGCCATTTTGAGGCATTGCATGGTAGGAATTACAACACTCCTATTATCTATAGTGATCCAGTCAATAGGTTTCATGTAGTACCTGATATGATCAAGGATATGGAGAAAAAAGTCCATATCATTAAACAAAATTTGAAAGTGGAGCAAGATAGGTAGAAAAGATATGCAAATTAGCATAGAGTGCACAAAGAGTTCAAAGTTGGGGAACATGTTTATCTGAGGATTAAACCCAAGAAGAGTTCCCTAAGGATTGGGACATGTGCCAAGTTTACACCACGATATTGTGGACCATTTGAAATCCTTGAGAGGATTGGACCAATTTCATATAGGTTGGATTTACCTCCATTTAGAATTCATGATGTTTTACATGTTTATTTAATTAAAAGGTATTTATGAGATTTTAATCATGTGATTGATTGGTTTGTGCTACAGGTGGAACAAAGGGAGAGTTCTAGCCAATGCCAATGTACATTCTAAACTGGAGGAGTCTCATGCTACAGAATTGAGCCATAGAGCAAGTCAAGGTGCAGCGGAAGCACTTTGGGTAAAGGAGGCCACATGGAAAATGGATGATACCATGAAATTTAAGTATCTTGCATGCTTGTTGGGATGGGGTACCCTGGGTTAGTTTGGGGCTAAGATAACCCAATTTTTGGTACAATTTTGTAAATAATGTAAAGTCTCCATGATTTGTCGATGCGGAGTTTGTAGGTAAGTAAGAGTCAAGGGGGTTTAGCCCCTTGTTTTGGATAAGTTTGGAGTCAGTTTTGAGATTCAAACATGGTCTGCAAAGCATGGCATTGTACGAAAAAGTCTATAAGTAGTGAATCTTAGTGAAAGGAAGAGGAAACTAAGTAAGATAAAGAAAAGAAGGGAGACAAAAGAGCGAAGGGCTCGGAAGGGCTTAGAAGGAGAAAGGCTCTGCAGCTGAGTGCGCAGAGGCCTGGGAAGAGTCTACAACTGACTACATGGACCCCTGCAACTATGTGCAAAGGGGAGTTTTGAGTCTGTAATCTTGAATTGAATATCGATAAAGACAATTTTCTGAAGAATTCCTAAGTAATTTTGTTTATCTCTATTAATGTTATATGCTATCGATAAATGATTTGTTTTACAAAATATTGATTGAATGTTACGTGATTCTCTTGAATAACTCTTAATAATGTACACAATACATGTTTAAGTACTTTCGCGAAGACTATGAAGAATTCTCTTATGCTTACTATTAACTTAAGTAAGTCTATGCGAACACTAATTTATGACTTTTCTCTGATGCGCGTAAGTAGGTAAATTGGTTGTTAAAGGTCCGCAAGGATTGATTGTAGACCTTCATGAAGGTTTGAAGGTTGTTTTAATAGAGTTGCCGCAATGGCTCTGAAGAGTTATTGATCTACACGAAGGTGGATCTAAGGTGCTTAAAGACATCACACTAGTCTCTAGATGTAGAAACTTGGTTCTTGCATACCCCCATACTGCTTCGGGTGAGACTGCACCCTATACTATGCAGGTTTTTTCCAAAAGGGCTATTAGTGTAGGATTTTGTTGGTTGACACAGCTAACTTTGAACTTAGGTTAGGACCCCCTAAGCCAACAAATGGTTTCATTGTTGGGACCAATATTTTCTTGAAAGAGATGTGTGGTATTGCATCATTGGAATCTGACCAAGAAAGAAACTAAAAAGTGGTTAGATCAAAATATTCATGAGTTTGTTATGAAAGAAAATAACAATTTGTGCCTATCAATGGAAGAGTGGCTAAAGAGGTATTTGTATATGGAGATACACAATATATTCTTCTGCACCTTCTCAATTGAGTTGTATCAATGGTTGGCTAAATTGATAGGTATTCAAGGAAGGTGAAAGCTCGATAAGCCTATAGTGTGGACTCCAGAATTAGTGTGACGACTAGAAACCTCTGAAAACAAGATTGCGTGGGCTATTGATTATTGGCTTGATCGAATTCTAGGAGGATTTGTTACAAAATTTGGAGTTGATACCTCAGTCAACTATAGCAAAGTAGAGCAACGATTTTTCAAGGGACTGTGAGGTAAGTATTTGAGATCATTGAATACTTGGATTAAAATCTTATTATGTGAAAAACGGGTGATGCCATTACCTTGATGTTTGGAGCTACCCAATGTGGACGATTCCTTAGAAATCACGAAGGCTCGAGACTGGAGTATAGCCCATTGATTGGAACTCCTTCAAGTGACCACGATGGGGCATGCATTTGATCACTCAAGGAATTTGTCGAGAAAATCATTCGTCCACTCCACCTCCACCCCCACCTCCACCACATACACCTTTGCCAACACCTCAACCTCCACAACCACCATTCAACATGGTGAATGCAATGAAGATGTCGATCAGAAAAGGCATAGGAAATGAATATGAAAATTAGTTTTGGTTTGTTATAAATGTTATATGGATAGTGCAACAAATTACTAATGAAAATATAAAGAAGGCATAGTTGGTTACCACTTTTTAGGATCACACACTACCTTGGTATATTAAGTATTGTTCTCATAATCTTCTTGCAATGCTAGTTGAGACTAAGGTGGCTTTAAACAAAGAGTTTAGTAAGCCTAAGTCTAACTCATAGTCAGTAATCATATTTAAGTAAATGATGATGATGGTCAATGAGATGCTCTGGGACTTTGATCAGAGATTGAAGTGTCAGATCAGAGAAGCTAACATGCAGATGATAGATAGCCAACATCACGAATGGTTTACAGCGTCGATTTTTCCCCACTTGAGGATTTCTCTATCATAACAAAAGATAGAAACACAAGTAGAGGCCTTGGAAATCATGATGAGGATGCATGCATCACCTATTCAAGATATGAACTTGTGAGTACAAAAAATCCACTCACAATTAGCAAGCTTACACCTAGAGTTACAAAGTTTGAAGAAATACAAGGATACTAAACCAGAAGTATGCGTAGAAGTCTGGTGTTTGAAGTGTAAAGGCCATGGGCACGATAAAGATCATTGTCCCGTGTATGCGAATTATATTATAGGAGGGGGGCCAATTCCCTTGAAGCCAGAATCCCCAGTAGGGCCAAGCGTGGGGGCTGCACGATGGTGTGCTATTTGTCAAGTTGCTGGACAACATGCGACGAATAATTTCCATTTACTTCAAAAGTTCATCCAGACACCCCAATAGTTGTTTAGTAACTTTTGCAAATCTGTGGGCCATGATGAGTGCCACTGTTGAAGCTATGAGTTGATGATGAAAAGGAAACCTACATAACAAATGCAAGAAAAAAATTGGTTTCTATATTAGGGCGTGAAGGATATCAGGGTCGAGGACAGAGTCGTAAAGGAGGAGGACCTAGTAGAGGTCATGGCAAGATTATCTACTACAATTTCAGACAACCAAGGCACTATGTGCGAGAGTGCCAAAATCCTACACAGCTGTCATGGAAATGCTATAGAAAATTTAACCATACTATAGAAGAATTCCTGGTGATAATAGCTAAAATGCAAGAGAAGAAAACACAACCTCAATAGCATACGAAGAATCTATAGATGATGAGGGCAGAGCCCCATGAAGAAGATCAAAGCATTAACATTGTTCTAAGAAGTGGAGTGACGACTAGTGCTAATAAACGCTAATAGAATGAAGAAGAAGGATGGGTCCACATAGTTCTGGAGAAGGAAGTTGACTTTGATTTGGATCGCGCTAAGGAAAAATTTATGGAAGCCAAGAAGAGCTTTGATGAAGCCTCCACCTCAGGGAGGCATGACAAGATCCAAGAAATCAGCGTGCCAACAGAAGTTGATCCCTCTATACTCAATACGTTTTTGGAGACATGCATGAAAATATTGCATAATGACAAGGTTATGGAGGGCCTGCAAGAAGTAATAAATAAATGTGCTAGCGAAGAGAAAGGCCTTGTCATACAGCACTTAGTTAGAAATATTCGAAAACATAAGGCATGAACAGGGAGCGAGATGAGGTTCACATGCAGATAGGTGATTATGAGATGGACCAAGTCATTTTGGAACTGGGGTCTGATGTGAACATGCTATCAAAACAAACATGTAAAAGGATGGGGATACCTGCACTACAGTGGTCTCTGATTCAACTCAGAATGGCGAACTGGGAGAAAATCATAATCATGGGAAGGTTATATGGAGTAATAGTTGATATTGAAGGTACGAGCATGGTATACTTTGAAGTTATAGAAATTTTTTATGACAGTAATCCCTACCCCGGGCTCCTGGAAATTGACAGGACTATTGATACGAATGTAGTCATCAATTTGAAGAAAAGGACAATGCCATTTGAGAGGAAGTCGCTTCAGGTGATAGTACCATTAGACACTACAGAAGGGGCGCGATATACTGAATCAGTCCACAATTATGAAGAAAGTAATGATGAACTGGATCAAATCTAAAAAATAACAATGCGAGATTAGGACTGGATCAATCCGATGACATATGGGAGGATTGCATGGGATTGTGAGTGTTCCTGCACCTCCGACTCAGATGAGGAGTTAGATCACTGGCAGAATCACTTCCATGAAGTTTCCACATTGCGATGCAATACGATGATGAAGTTGTGTTGTGTTTTATCAGAGGTAAGGAAATTACCCTATTTTTATGTTTTAACTAACGTATATTTGTTTTTGGATGAATTTGAGCACGAAATCCCCGAGGATAACCTCTTCCAAGCATTAGAGCTGGCACTGTGCACTAAGCTTGCATGATGGTGTGGTACACATAAGGATAGTTTTGTTGGATGGCGAGATTAGAGAAGGATGATGAAGCTATAATTTGGGTGTGCTACATGCGATCACCTAGAGAAATGGGCTAAAGCATGGGCAATAGAACCGCAACCAGAGTGGGTACACCTATTTTTCCATACTTTGGATACAATTTCCATGAACTCGTATCTGGAAACAAAGCTCTATCATGGCACCAAAAAATGGGATGTACTAAAGGAAGGGTTCTTATTGACCTTTAGCTTTGAAAACTACTTCGCAAGCATCGATGAAGCACTACTAGAAATTAAGGTGGGTATCTTTAGAATGCCGAAGGAACCTATGCAATGGATCCAACCAGACTG
The DNA here is from genome assembly GCA_000404065.3 of Pinus taeda. Lineage (NCBI taxonomy): Eukaryota > Viridiplantae > Streptophyta > Pinopsida > Pinales > Pinaceae > Pinus > Pinus taeda. The sequence continues at coordinate 73,372 of APFE031594876.1, read as the reverse complement.
GAGCACCCAATTGCACCATGCATTGGAATGTTCTGATGTGACCACTGAAGAGGACATTGAATAGCCAAGAAACATTAATGTTCCAAAGGTAGAAGGGCATGGCGAAGTCCTAGCAGTAACGAAAAAGAAGATAGGCCAAACATAAGAAAGATAAGCAACCATAGAGAGTAGTGGAGCTAGAGGTAGAAGAATTCTAGGGAACAAAGGCTATTGATGCTAAAGAGGTGGAACCCATGACAAGGCTACCTAAGTATATCCCAACACGGAAGGGAAAAGAAAAGGTCACAAAGGACCTGGATACTAAGAAGTTTACTGTATCCATGCCCCTGCTCCCTGAGCAGGTCCCTTTTGAAGGCCCTAAGCTCATGAGGGTCTCGTTATTAAAAATGGAGGATTAGGATCTTATGGACCACACTAAGTTTCCACATTTAACGACATAAAAATATATGCAGAAGGCTTATTATGAAGAAACAAGTGTAAAATCATTGGAGATGAAGGAATGGGTCTGTGGTGTCAAGCAACCCGGGTTGCTCAATCTACTGTTGGTGCCACATTATTACTGCACCCCCATTAATACGATATGTGTGCACCAACTCGTCACACTGGTGCATGATGGGTTCTTATGTCTAGGAGAGGCTATCCCCATCATGGACATGGTAATTCACATAATCACATAGATTCCTAACAATGGAGAAAACCCATCTAAGGAGTTTGTATGGAAGATTGGAGAGAAAGATCTTGCAAATAAGATGAAGAGGGATTACGACCTCCTCAAGAAATCACGAGGGTATTCCATTCTTTCCATAACAGACCAGGAAATTCAATTCATTTCCTAGATCTTAGTAGCAAATGTTATGAGAAAATGTTGAGCAGATGAAGTTCCGAAGCCAGTAGTTTCCCTTGCTATGCAGTATGTGAAAGACGTGCAATTTAATTGGGAAAGATACTTCTGTTAGGAGTTCCTAGCAAACTGCCGAGAATCCCATGACGAAAGCAAGTCGGTCCACTACGCTTGGTTGTTGCTGTTAATCATGCTCGTTGCATGGCGATTGCTGGAGGATATCCAATTTCCTCAGCTCGAGGAAGAATTGTTGGAGGTAGCACAATTCACTTCCTTATGGTCTACAAAGGATGCCACAGATTACAAAGACAAAGATATTTTGGATATTTGTGGAAATGGATCTCTGTAATGCAACCAATCAACATCTGAGGTTGTCCCCAACCTTGTTCACACAACTGTCACCCTATGCGGCATTCAAGGCCGACTTCCACGAAGTCTATATCCAAGTGTGGAATGATCCGGAGCAGAAATGGCACAAGTTGCCCTATCTGGTGTCAGAAACAGATGTACAAGAGGTTGTAGTGGCATGGCCTACAGAGTGGCATGCCCCATCAGAATTTGATGTTGGAACCAACACGGGTGTGGAGAGTTCTGCTGCGCAGAAAAGAAAGGAGGTCGTGAAGAAGGCTATGTGTATCCTAGCATAATAGAAAAAGAAGGAAGTTGCAGAAAATGCTCACATAGAGAAACAACGCGCTAATAAGGAGTAGATGGAACAAGAGTGGTTTGAGTCACATAAAGGTGATAAGTCCCCTTCGCCAAAGACAGATGAAGAAGAGCTTTCAGGACAAGGTGACGAAGGTGATGAAGGGTCATGCAGCCCCTTAATTTTGAAAAGATGTGGCACTGAGCAGCAAGGAGGAATGTGTAAGACACACGAATCTAATAAAACACAGGTTGATCCCATGGTATTAACAGAGGGCGATCTCGATGAGATCAATGATAAAATATGGGATACCACCATAGAATTGTTGCAACAGTTCGAGTAGCAATACACGAAGATGCTTGGGGGTGTCCATAAGGATCAACGTGAATTGCATCTCCAAGAACTAGAATCCAGGAAGATGTCGAGAAAGCGAGCAATGCACAGGTGAATTTGGCACAAGGAAAGAGTACAATTGCAGAGATGGTTGGACCACAGGATGTCAGAGTTTTCCATTTTCCTGAAGGTTCAATATGCACTAACATAGATGAACAATGTGCACTGCTTCACAAATTCCCAGACATGGGAATGAACCTTGCCACGATGTCACTAAAATATTTAGATACATTACTTCAGGGAGTCATGGAAGAGCTCAGGATCATAGAACAATGAGCACTTACTATTGTCAGTGAGTTTAAAGTCAACAATCAATAACTGTTCGTTGAAAAGACACAAGCTCTGAAGGAAAAGGAGGCCTTGTAGGCACATAATTCACGCCTGGAGTTAGCGGTAGTGGAGGCATGCAACGCATTGCCTGAGCTTCAGATCCTAGAGGATGCACAACCAGAAGCCAAAATTAGAAAACTAGTCGTTGGTGTGCGTGAGGCTAAAGCAAGATTTGGACGAGTCGCTTTTGAGTTCAACATGAAGCTTGTAGAGCTGCAGTTAAAGCTGCAGCCCACAACTTTGCTTGAGGTTTAGGAGAAGCATAGAGTTGCAATTAAGGAAGTCATGGCTACCTTGGATGCCACGGTCACTGACTATTTGATGTTGTTTGATCAGGCTATGGAGCTATTGACCAATCTGTAGGAGGACCTGAACCTGCAAATATTGAACACAATGGTAAGGGAGAGGTAGTGCCAATATGATGAGGTCAGGGCATCTCTGCACACCTTAGCACCAATGTAGTGCCTTGCCAAGTTACAGGAATGAAAATAGCTACTAGAACAAGTGAGGAAGCGCATAAGAAGGAGGCCTTGCTAAAGGCCAGGTTGCAACCTTGGTTGGAGGAGTATTATTAGGTCACGAATTCTATTCAAGATAAGCTTAAGGGACTACAATAGACACATCAAATGATGAGGTTGGCAGTAGAGGGACCAACATGCAATGACATAGGGCGCAACTAAAGTTGCAGTAATATAAGTGGAGATGAGTGATCTTTGTATTAAGATCGTGGTGCCAGTAGAGTGACTAAAGTGTGAGTCACAATCTTTGTGTTGGGGGCCTGTTGGGATGGGGTCCCCTAGGTTAGTTTGGGGTTAAGATAACCCAATTTTTGGTACAGTTTTGTAAATAATGTAAAGTCTCTGCTATTCGTGGATGTGGAGCACATAGGTGAATAGGAGTCAAAGGGGCTTATCCCCTTATTTTGGATAAGTTTGGAGTTAGTTTTGAGATATACCCATGCTTCACAGACCATGGAATAGTATGAAAAGGCCTATAAATAATGAGTCTTAGTCAAAGGAAGAGGTAACTAAGTAAGATAAAGAAAAAAAGGGAGACAAAAGAGCGAAGGGCTTAAAAGGAGAAAGGCTCTCTAGTTGAGTGCATAGAGGCCTAGGAAGAGTCTACAACTGAGTGTTCTGACCCCTGTAGCTGTGTTTGATGGGTAGTTTTGAGTCTGTAATCTTGAATTGAAGATCAATAAAGACAATTTTCTGAAGAATTCCTAATCATTTTTGTTTATCTCTGTTAATGTAATATGCTGCCTATAAATGATTTGTTTTATGAAATATTGATTGAATGTTATGCGATTCTCATGAATAATTCTTAATAATGTACACAATCCATGTTTAAGTACTTTCGCGAAGACCCTGAAAAATTCCTTATGCTTATTATTAACTTAAGTAAGTCTGTGTGAACACTAATTTAGGACTGCTTTCTGATATGCATAAGTATGAAAATTGACTGTTAAATGTCTGCAAGGACTGATCATAGACCTTCAGAGAAGTCTGAAGTATATTTTAACAAAGTTTTTGTGACAGGCCCTAAGAGTTATTGATCCATGTGAAGGTAGATCTAAGGTGCTAAACGACATCACACTAGTCTCTAGATGCAGAAACTTGGTTCTTGCATCTCCCCATACTGCTTTAGGTGACACTGCAACGTGCGCTATGCAGGTTGTTGCTGAAAGGGATAGTAGTGTATGTTTTTGTTGGTTGGTGCAGCTAACTCTAAACCTAGGTCAAGACCCCCTAAGCCAACATTTCTGGTTAAAGGAAGTGTGTACATGATTGTAAATACTGTATAGAGTTGGGTGTATAAATCTCAATGAAACAATATGTGTTATGTTTTTTTTCTCATGTTTCATATGATAATATGAACAACGAGGGTGATGTTCCCTCAAGAGGGAGGGGATTGTGACAACCCCACCCATGCTTCTTTCATAAACTTCATTGTAAATATTTTTGCAATATGTGAAATAAAAAAAATGGGACTGAGTCAAAGGGACACAAATTCCAGAACAAAGCAGAAGGATTGCTTGCTTGGGCTATTATGGTTTCTTGTGTAGATAAAGAAACCATTAGAAACAGGCAAAGGATCCAAGCACGAGGGGGAAAGAATCCCTATAAAACAATGAAAAAGATAACAGAAGACACATTCATTTGAGACGCTAAGAGGCATATAGAGAAGGTAGAGGAAATTTGTTCATTAGGTGAGAGAAAATCAATAGGAAACTCTGAAGAGAAGAGAAAATAAGGGGATTGGTTCTTTTGTTCTCTGGATGCTATGGGTTGAGATATTAATCTTTGTATCCATGTAATACCTTGGGGTCCCTGTAAGTTTTGGGTTGAAATACGATCGCTGGAGCCTTGTAATAGCTTGGGTCCCTAGAGGCTGTGGTTTGAGACAAAGGTCTCTTGAGGTCCTTAACAACTTGGGTCCCTGGAAGTTGTGGGCTGGGATCGATTCTCTAACCCGTGAACTCAGCCCGAAATTGAGGAAATTTAATTTTTTAAGTGTTTTAACAATGTACGTGGGTTGGGTATATGCTAACCCACACGTACACACTTTTATAACAAGGAAAAGTAGCGTATAGGGAATAACACCTTGTTTTTTAAGATTTTGGACCAAGTGTGGAAGGAAGGGTTGCCCTAGGCCATAAACAGAGCATTAGATCTAACAAGAGTGGTAAATGGTGTTATAACAAATGCTCCCTTATACATGAGGTCAGAAGGGGTATATGATGGTTGAAATGTATTAAGTGTATGGAAAGAATCATGCCGATACAGAGGAGGAGTTCACCAGAATTCAGCCTGCCAAGCCATCGAAAGAGATCAGAAAGAAACTACTGCCTGAGGTGGGCATACCCATGCTTAGAAATAGTAAAGTATGTTCGCATATCAGGTACAAAACGGGATCCAATATGTATACAATTATAAAGGAACTGAAAATACATAATGGATCATCTGATCATAATCAAGAAAGTACATGTTTGAATATCACACATAAAGAGCTGATCAATGATGCTGAAGTATGAAGCTGATCACTAAAGTCAAGAAACTGATCCCAATAGTACCAAGTGAACATGATGGAATAAATGATACTACATCGCAACTCGGGTGTCAGCATATAAGATGTTTCTATAAGGAATTGCAACATATAAGGTGGATGGTGTCATCTAGTAGACACAACGACAACTGACAAGTGAGCCAAGACATGTTGATGTAAACCTAAGGTCTTCACTGACTGCTGTGGTACATTTCTACACAATGGGAATGAATGATATGATGTTGACCATGTGAGAAATTGTTTGATTACCGATCAATGATGTATATCATTAAAAAATGCGAGACTACTCACTGATAATGATAATGAGAGTCAAGGTACCCAGTACAATCTAACAAGTGCGAATAAATGAGCTTTAGTCCAACACTTGAAAGAATCTATCAATCAGGATACAATGATGTTTTCCACTATCGACAATGAAGGAATCTGCCACTAATGACTGCAAACCTGAGGTATTGTGAAATGGACTCTAAATCTCTTTCCCAGAATAATGAGCTAAAGTCTATGGGAAAAGATATGCTAGAAGGAAGGCATTAACGCATCCTTCGTAATTATAGCACGAGTGTAACCCATAGGCTAATAATGTGGAAGGAATTGGTCGAACAAAGATGTAGTAACCCAACTGAAGCACGTTTCTGGCATACACAAGATATAGCTAGCACATGATAGAAACCCTCTGAACCAACCAATAATGAAATCTGACACAGGGGCGAGGAATCCACCAATAGAGTCAAATGGAAACCAAGGCACTACATGAATCCGAATGTGTGATAATGAAAGTTGATGTTGAACACAAGGGAAACCACCCAATCAAAGACCCATGATATTGATCGATGTCGAGCATAAGATGACCTATAAATAATCAAAATAGGGCTAGGTTGCAGCTCTAGACCTAACCTCAGAGCAGTTTGTCGTAGTCGATAAGGACAAGACCCACCAACAAGAAGTCAATGGAGACCTTCTCAAACCGACACAAGCAAAGGACCAATACAACTGATGTGATAACGAACATGACGCTGAAAACCAAGGATGGTTGATTGAAAAATAGGTCAAGAGACATTGCAGAGAGACTAACTTAGGCTTACTTCCCTTGAACAAAAGCACAACTCAACTGTGACTATATGGTAGCATATGATAACTCTGTATAAGTTTGTCATGCAAGAGGCATAAGAAAACTCTCCATATGATTGGAAGAGGTAACCAATCAGACGAGGACTGACTCGATAACAAGGTTAAGGCTCTCCTAAGTCAAACTAAAGCCCACCTTAATGGGGGAAAAGACTTGCTTTTGAGTGCTTTGTTCAAGGATGACATGACTTACTCTAGCTGCCATCAAAATATGGAAATAATATCCCGTTCCTGCACTTTTTTGAATATATAATTTTTTTGTATTTTTATTTTATATGCTAGAAAAATAATAAAATAATGCTATAGTACAGTGAAAAGAATGAGTGTTGAAAAAAATAGATGTTCTAGTTCCTGGGAGGGGAACATTCCTATGCTTAATGCAGGGAGGTGAAACTGGTCAAGGACACTCAAAGGGATGTTATTTCCACGAGTAAAATGGTGTGCCAAGTTGCAGAAGCTAAGTGATTTCATGGTTGATTTTGTAGAATACATGGTCAAAAAGTGGCTTAAACATGAGTCCAAGTGAAGCTGAATCAAGCCCAAAAGGTGCAAGTAGTCAATATCCAATGCAGCAGTACAACTCAACACAAAGGAGCCTCTAGGGTATAAAGCAAGAAAATAGCGCAGAAGAATGAGAATGAGTCTTCAATGCACAAGTCATGGCGAGACTCAAGAGGAATCCTAAACCTAAGAACAAAAATTCAGCATGGGTTCCTAGTGACAACAAGGTACTATCCAGGGCAACCATGATAAGGTAGGCTCTACCACACAAGTCATGATTCCTTTTAAGCAAAGAGAAGGTTCCACATCATATATTTTTTGGGGTCAATCGTAATGCAAAAATGGAAAAGGAAACTGATAAATACATAATGCAGGTGAAAATCCTAACCTATATGCTAGTTTCGAGAACCAATACCTATCAGAGTGGATCAACCATGCAAGTGTCCAAAGGAGAAATCTTCCAAATTCTATAGACATACACAGGAACATTACATAAGAAGTTAATACATCCCACATATAAATTCATATAAAATCTTGTGTTATTGAATACAAATCTTGAAAGTGCATACCTTATATATACAATATGGTACAAGGAACCACGCAACCTTGCGGCTTACGCATAATAGTTCTTCTAGACAAACTCCTTGCTGGGCTCAGGCCAAGGACTCCTTTGGTAGTCTAAACTCATGGCTTCAAAGAGTTCCTCGTACGAAGGAAAATCAAATTATAAGAAATCATGAGAACTACAAGGATCAAAAGAGGGAATTAAGGGGTCCCATATCCCTATAGGAAGAATCTCTCGGTCAACTGCCGGGGCCAAGTCCCAAGAAAGAGAATAATAGGTCAAAGGATCCTTCTTAGAAGCAATTGAACATTGAGGATTCAATGCCACACAATTCACCCATGGCAGGGTAGATCCTACTTGAACACTTGGAACAAACCAAGGGGTATTTTGTAGTAAATTCGAATTAGGGTGGTGATTATCATATGCAAGTTGATCAATAGTGACAATATTCCCTTTATGAGGAAAACACATCACTCGAAAGAGTGAAGACACCACAAAATTCATAGCATAGATATAATCACACCCAAGTAGCATATTAAAGTCTAGAGGGAAGTCAACCACCATCATATTGATAAAAATAGTCTTCCCACCTAAAGTAATAGGAAATTGAGGAAGAACACCCATAGATTCACCAGGTGTTCTATCATAAGCTAACAACTGACCCTCAGCTGTCAACAACTTTGGAGAACCCAAATATTTCCAATTTAAGGAGGACATAATACTTGCTGAGGATCCTTCATCCACCATACATCGATAGACGTTTGTGGAATTAACTCTAACCTTTATCTGGAAAGGTGCAGTGGAAGGAAGGCGAGGCTCGACAAGACTATCCCAACTAATGGAGAGACTTCTAGAACTTGGGGGGGGAACATTCGAAGAAACTGAAATGCCCCCTATACTAGAAGACTCTGTACTAGAAATCAAATAGACTCTATTGTTAGGCACTTCACCCCCCAATAGAGGTGCGTAATCAGCCAGAGATTGCACTGGCTCAACTACATTGTCAACCAATGGTTAATGAGACTATTGAGAAACCATATTAGATTCAGGAGTAGAAGAATTTTCGGACTCAGACCATATCCTTTGTACCTCTGGAATACCAAGGCACAAATGAGTAAGATGGTCTCCCTTGCATATCTTACAAGGGAACTTAGGTTTAAAAATTCCACATCTAGGTTTCTTATCAACAACCATTCTGCCAACATGACTTGCAGTGGTTTACAGAGAGTCACCAACATGACTTGCAGAGGTCAGTGACTCTTTGCTAGTATGACTTGCAGTGATGAGACTTATGTCCCCAACATGACTTGCAGTAGCTGACAGCTCATCTCCAAGATGATTGGAACAGGTTGATGATGAATTTCCAGTATGAATTGTAGTGACTAGACTTATGCCCCCGGCATGACTTGCAGTGGGTAAAGTCTAAACTCCAACATGACTAGCAAAGGTTGATGATGAATTGCTAGTATGACTTGTAGTGACTAGACTTATGCCCCCAACATGACTTGCAGTAGCTGAAATCTCATCTTCAACATGACTGGCAAAGGTTGATGATGAATGGATAGAACTATTCTTCTTCTTTGTTCTCCTCTTTCTCTTCTTTTTAGATCTCTTATTACAAGAGGGAGGAGAAAAAGGAATACTAGATTTCTCTTTTAAAGAAGATGAACAATTAACATCATTTTGATGCCCTTGAAATAAATCATTCATCTGAGAAGCTTCAAGAACATCATGAATATTTGGAGTGGACCACATCCAAACTAGTAGTCCAACATTCAATCAAAGAATATTGAAATTGGCCATCAAGGGGGTACCGACATTTCCAAAGAAGGGAAAAGCACAAGGATCCCCTTTTGGGAGGGTAAGTTGGTTGGTTTCCACAAGAATATTGGCCATATCTAACTTATTCGTAGATCCTTCCCTTACAGGAATCTACAAATGACTTTCCAAGGAATATAGATGCACAATCAAAACCTTTTCCCTTGAGGAGGCAACTCCACAACTTTTAAAAGAAAGATCAAAGCCTTTCAATATCTGTGGAGTGGCAGGTCGGTCACTCAGAATCTAAAGTCCAAAAGTGGCAAGAAAAGAATACCTAAATCCAACTATATACAAAGAGCGAAGAACACTCGACTATAAAGTCCATAAAGATACAACCAATCAAGCAACTTCCAAATATTTTTGTTCTGGGTGATGAGGAGTGGACACCAAAATACAAGAAAGTGAAGTAAGGGACCTTTCGAAGATAGTCTAGGATAATAATGGCCCAGGCCTACTAGCGAAGGTATCAGAAGTAGTTACGCCGACCTCCAAACAACATCCTTTGCTGTTGCAAGCACCCAAGCTTCGCAAGGGTACCCTCCAGAAGTACTGTTGAACGTGACAAAATGTCAGCCTCAGGTGCCCCAGGATTCCCCTCCGCAGCCACGTATGTGATCCCTAGGAAAGGCCACTATGGATACCAACTCGTATCAAAATCCAGGCAGAACAGTCGTGAGGTGGGATCCAACATGTAGGAGACCGAGTATCTCTCTTCGTTGTATTCACTCTCCCTTGTGCTTAACTCCTAGTCACGAATCTTTCCTAGTCTTTCTAAAGATATTGGGTTTCACTCTTTATTCGACTTCTAAGTTTTGTAATTTGAGCGGCCTTGGAGAGTTAACTCTCCACTCACCTAATCCAAGGCCCTAATGAACCTAAACTTGTGGTCTTTGTTTAATGACAACAATAAAAGTCCTAGTTCATTTTAATAATCGCTTGATTTTATATAAATCTTCTTTAAGTCAGGAGAATTACGAGAGTGAAACTAATGGTGTTTTGACACAACAGAAACCAATAGAAACCTAGCTACATGCCAATGCAGTTATTTTCTTCAATGAAAAGGAATTTCTATAGAGTTCTACGAATAAACTTGTACAAGCAACTTTTTCTTTTTCCAAAAAACACACTGATCCAGGTGGATGTTGGTGGCCACCAACCTATCCCATTTGGACCCCCACAACTGTCTCTTTCAGTCTTTTCATTTTCCTAAATTGTAGCACAGTTTACTATTTTTAGTAGTTTTTCGGGTCCTGAACTTCCGGAGCCGTTTTGAGGCCCTAAACGACGTTTTTTGGGAAATTTGGGCGCAACATGGGTCCATGGACCATTTTTTCCCTTCCCAAAGTGGTAGTTCTCAGATAGATCTTTCTAACGAGCTATCATACACGTCAAACGGAGATCGTATGCCAAAGTTACGACCCCGGGAAATTGATGTACCAATTTACCCAAAACGG
>APFE031594876.1:1337-37919 GCA_000404065.3 Pinus taeda | reverse complement strand
TCTTGAAAATGATCATGCTGAAGGCCATGCCTACATATTAAACTTTAGGTGCACCAATAATATGGCAAAATATGAAGATCTGTTGTTAGGTCTTAAACTAGTTAAATGATTAGGGGCAATTAGGGTATCTGTCTTAGGAGATTCTGATTTAATAATTCAACAGATTAAAGGGAAGTTTCTAACAAATGATCCTAGATTAAGATATTATAGAGGAACAATGATAGAGATTCTCAATACATTTCTAGAAACTAAGCATGCCAAAATCCCAAGAAAACATAACTTGCAAGCTCATAGTCTAGCAATGTTTGCCAGCACCTGTAAATTACCATTTGAATCCAATCATTAGTTCATAGCTAAGATTAGACATAGACCAGCCATACCTGACAATTTGAAGAACTGGCAAGTGTTTGATAGTGATAAACATATTAACAATTTTTTAACCTTAGATGAAGAATTTTCTAGCATTAACATAGATGTATATACAGTTAGTGAGTTTGATCAAACAAATAAGATAGAAACAGACATTTTAGCAGAAAGTGCAACTCAAATGCTTCAACCAACAAAATTTACCAACAAAGAAATGCAAGATCTTAAAGAAATGGACATTGATGAGATTATTGAAGGAGAATCTGAAGTTATCAATTTAAAAGATAATCATTTGCCTAAAGGATTAACTCCTTTGGAATATCTCTTTGATTTCAATGATACTCCAAAGAAACCTAAGATGGAACCCTTAAAAGTAGACATTGAAGACTATAACTTGGGAACTGAAGAAAATCCAAAAATGGTAAAGTTATCTAAATCTTTGCCCCCTGACCAAAAACTCAAATATGTTGAACTAATGAAAGAATTCTAGGATGTCTTTGCCTGGAATTATGAAGACCTGAAATCTTATGACACCTCCATAATTCAACATACAATACCTCTTAAGGAAAATAAAAAACCATTCAAGCAAAAGATAAAAATAATTAACCCTGTACTGCTTCCCTTAATTGAAAAAGAAACCAAACGAATGTATGAAGCAGGGATAATTTCTCCTATCAGGTTTTCAGAGTGGGTGTCTAATTTAGTACCTACTAGGAAGAAAACTGGTGAAATCAAATTATGTGTTGATTTAAGAAATGTAAATAACGTTTCTTTGAAGGACAATTACCCTTTACCCAAGATGGATCACATTTTACAAAGGGTAGTAGGTGCTTCTAGGATTTCACTTTTGGATGGGTTCTCAGGCTATAACCAGATTCTCGTTCATCCTGATGACCAGGAAAAAACTAATTTTACAACACCATGGGGAACATTCAAGTATGTGAAAATTCCGTTTGGACTTAAAAACGCAGGAAAAACCTTCCAAAGAGCAATGGACATAGCATTTTCAAAAGAGATTCATGATTTCTTGGTTATATATCTAGATGACTTGACTATTTTTTCTAAATTAAATCAACAACATTTGCATCATCTGAAACAAGTATTCTTAAAATGCAAAAAATATGATATTTCTTTAAATCCTAAGAATTCCTTGTTTGGCCTAGAGAAAGGTAAACTCTTGGGCCATATCATTTCCACAGATGGCATTAGAATTGATCCTGCTAGAATAGAAGTTATTCTGCAAATACCCCACCCTACAAATGTCAAAGAACTTCAAGCTTTCCTAGGAAAGATTAGTTTTTTGAGAAGATTCATATCTAACTTAGCTGAATTAATTAGATTGATTAATAATATGTTGAAAAAGGATTCAAAGGTTAAATGGACAGTAGAAGCCAAACAAGCATTTGAAGAAATTAAAATGAGTTTGACCAGAACACTGGTCCTGACAAGTCCAAAGTTTGATAGAGACTTCATAATATTTTCATTTGCATCAGAACACACCATAGCAGCTATTCTACTACAAAAGGATGATCAAGGATGTGAGAAACCTATAGCCTTTTTTAGTGAAACACTTAGAGATGCACCGTTAAAATACAAAATCATGGAAAAACAAGCTTTTGCACTTGTAAAAGCTATTAAAGACTTCAGAGTCTACATATTGTACTCTCATGTAATAGCCTATGTACCAAATGTTGTTGTCAAAGACATCTTAACATAGGATGGAATTGAGGGAAAAAGAGGTAAATGGATAGCTACTATACTAGATAGCTACTATATTATAATATGATATTGAAATAAAACCTACAAAGCTTATAAAAGGACAGGGTTTGGCCAAGCTCATGACTGAAGAAAATTGTCAAACCCTGGATATTATTGAACTGGATAATGAAGAGGAGATGGTGACTCCACAAATCATCCAAGCCTTCTTAGATTCACATTGGTATGCTGATATAATTTATGTACTATTGAACTTGCAGGATCCTTCGGGGTTATCCAGAACAAAGAAAAGGTCTTTAAAGATGAAATATTTAAAGTTTTGTATTTTAAATAATGTTCCTTTTTGGAAAAATCATGAAGGTATTCTATTGAATTGTTTATTAAAAGAAGAAGCTGACAAAGTTCTCCAAGAATTTCATGTAGGAGACTGTGGCAGACACCTTTACTGGAAGTCAACTGCAGACAAAATCCTAAGGGTTGGATTTTATTGGCCAACCTTGTTTGCTGATGTAAAGAAGTTTGTCACTTCTTGCCATAAATGTCAAATTTTTGAAGGCAAGAGAAAATTATTACCTTTACCCCTGAGGCCAATTTCCACCGAAAAACCCTTCCAACAATGGGGCTTGGACTTCATTGGAGAAATCCACCTTCCCTCTTCTGGCCAACATAAATGGATTCTAACTGCCACAGACTATTTCACCAAATGGATAGAAGCCATTCCTTCTAGACAAGCCAATGACACAGTGATTATAGGATTCTTAGAAACCAACATATTGTCTAGATTTGGCTGTCCTAAAAAGATCATAACTGATAATGCTGCTGCCTTCAAATCCAAGAAAATAATAAGTTTCTGTAATAAGTATCATATTACCTTAGGCCATTCCATAGCCTATTACCCTAAAGGTAATGGTCTAGCTGAATCTTCCAACAAAAGCCTAATTAATATTATTAAGAAATTATTGGAAGAGAACAAGAAAAATTGGCACAAGAAACTTACTAATGCACTATGGGCAGACAAACTTACTACCAAGAAATCTATTGGAACTAGTCCTTATGAGTTAGTCTATGGCATGGAAGTTGTATTTCCTTCATCTTTAGGAGTTCCTATAATGAAATTACTTCAAGAAGCTCAAGTGGAATCCAATGATATTCAAAGGAGAATAAACCAGACCATCCATCTGCAGCAGACCAGAGAAGAAGTGTATCAAAGATCCGAATTATTACAAGAGAAGCTTAAGAAAATATTTGATAGAAGAACCAAGACAGAAGATTTTTACCTTGAAGACAAAGTTTTAAGATGGGATTCCAGGAGAGAGAATAAGGGAAAACATGGGAAGTTTGACTTCCTATGGAAAGGACCTTTTATTATCCAGGCCTTACAAGGAAACAATACTTACTATATAAAAAACTTGGATGGCACAGAAATAGAAGAAGGACCAATTAATGGTCGAATGTTGAAACATTACTATGATCCTACTTTTTAATGTATTCTAATTTTAACATGTACATACTATATCCTTGGTAATGTCACAGTTTGGATTGGATAGTAACTTGCTAGAGTTGAAGCCAGAAGAGAAGACCCTAAGCTTCACAAGTGTTACTGTCATACATACAATAAAGCAACCAGCAGAAGGAGATTTCAAAGCATAGTCAAAGTCATTCAGAAGGCCATTTGACCTATTGTTCTTAACTTTCCACCAGGAAAAGCCATCCCCAAGTGGAGCCAGTGTTATGCTCCTATACCAATAGGTGTCATATTTCATGATTGACTTGATGAGCTCTGTAATATGTTCATACCTTTCCTTGTTGCAAAGGTTTTCCATTTTTTCAAAAAATAAAAAGAAATTAAAAAATGTAAAGAGGGTATACCCTAAAAGAAAAATCAAAGGGTAAAAAGAATAAAGATGGTCAAAAAATGAGAAGAAATGAACTCCAAACAAAAAAACTAGGAAAGTGTGCAAGTCTAAATGCCACTACTTTTTTGTAATAAGCAAGTGTGTGCAGCTTGTCACTTATGCCACAATTCATGAAGAGTCAAATTGTTTAAACTTGGCTCATTCATTTTTCAATTTCATGTTGTAGAATAGAGAATAAATATCTGGCCAAACAATGTAATCTTGGTAGATAAGTAGATAGGTAGAGTAAATAAAAAGGAGCTCAATAATTTAATCTAAGCCATTAGATGTAATAAATGAAGACTTAGGTAGGCTTGCTATGTAAAAGAAAAGGAATACTTGATAAGGGTTTGCCAGTCTAAGTGCACCCAAATAAAGAAGGAAAAAATGCTAGGTTAAAGTAGGCAAAGTAGGTAGATGGTGTTGCAGAATGATACATGTGATGAATAATGTCTTTAATGTGTCAATCTTTCATTTTTCATCATAAGGCAGAGGCATACACAACATTGAAGACATCATAAGCAAAGCAAAGTCAAATAACTCACTTCCATTCACATTTTTCCCTAAAGATTTCACTAATTCCTCCTAAAGTATTAAGGTCTTTGAAAATTAAAGGGGCTCAGAGCATTTCTCTGACTTCTGGAGGGACCAGACCCTCAGCCCAATAATTCAAAAAGCCTAAGTACTCAGAATCATCCATAAACCATTCATTTGATTCCATAAAGTCTTTTCCTAAGTAAAATCCTATTTTACTTAGGCACCATGCACACAATCACCTAAAAAACCCCCTTTTCATCTTAAGCCTAAGTTTAAATGTATACCCGAAATGTTTTAACTTAGTGCTTTCATTTCATCATCATATTAATTTCTAACTATTATTATATAAATCCCACATAATTGTGCCCTTTCCCGTATTATTTAATTATATACAAATCCCCAAATTATTATATACCCCGCCCCAATTAATTATAACCATAAACATTATTAAAAAGCGATTAATGGATTTATCTGAGATTCATTAATAGCCTAATCTCCCCGCTCCGCAAAATGGGATTAATTAACCCCCAAGGTTAATTAAGAACCTCCCCGCCAATCACAATCACCCTGATATAATTTATTAACTTGTTAATTAAATTGGGCCCGCCGCAGTTAAAATTCCGTCATACCCCACTCCCGTCCACCATTAGATCTCGTCCTTATCATCCAACAGTCAATATCAATATCGTGCACCCCATGGTGACCACGCTTTAACTTGCGATCACCATGCAGTTTTCAAACCGTACCTCCGCCACGCGTTAGGCGATCTACGGAATCGCTAGCCTCGATTCGAATACCGCCTAACTCCAAAAGTGGTGCGATCTCGTACCGCTTACCACCCTCCACATGCGACAAAAACGTCTTTTCTCGCTTACATCATACACTCGATAAACAAAAAAACCCTGCCAACCTTGACTTTGTTAAATAAAACTAACAAACGTCATTTTCATTGTTATAAGCTGCAACTGTGTTCCCATGCAAAGCGACGTCCCAGTCAACTGCTAAGCTTTCCAACCACCACCTAATCAAGAAACTTGCAGTAACTCAGCCCAGGACCGGTTATCCAACCTGTCATTGTACTGTTCATTGCCCCATTACAGGTATTTATCCAATTTTTCACTGAAACCATGTAATTTTGGTTTTGTACTAAAAATTCTACAAGAAGGAGCCAAATTCAGTTCTAGTCCAGACTGTGTTTGCCATATAAATTTCTCGAACCTGCTGTCTTTCCTATTTTCCACAAAAAACCCCCAATTCCATTTTTGAATCCATAAGAACCAAAAATGGAAACCCCTATAGCCCTCAATGTCACACCCATGAATGCTCCTCACAAAAACTTAGATTATCTGCCTCTAGCCGATAAGATTTTTGGATAAAAGACTTATCTGGTGATAAAAACCATCTTCAGGTCTTTTGCCAAGCCAGAGATAGTTATCTAAATGGGTCTGACATCTTTGGACTATGGGAATCTAACCTTCCCATCTATTTCCTCCCCTTAGTCCATGTTTTCCCAGATATAATTCATCAATGTTGTGCCAATTATGATCCTAACCATAGATTTCTTGTGTCCCGAAGCCAAACAGTCATTTTTCCCATAACTGTTCAATCCATGAATGAAATACAGCAATTCCACTCCTGTCATCCCCTCACTCCTATTTCCATGGGATATTTACTTGAAAAATCATCTCAGTTATCCCAATTAGAAGTGAGCCGCATCGGTCAAACCTTCATATTAACAAAGAACCAACCCAAAAGTCCACCTCCTCACTAAAACTAGAAGACTCATTGTTGATATCATATCCCTGATTATGGGATTTAACTCTAGTGAATATTTTGATGATATAACCCTAGTGTTATTATCAATCCTTACTCCAGGACAACCCCCTGCTGTCAAATATGACTATGCCTCATATATTGCCAATAAAATCCATGACCAATTCCTGAATTTGGACAATGAAGGAGTCTTCAAATACACCACTTTCATATATCATCTCATGTTGTAGTATTAGTCAGACAACTTCTCTTTCCCTATCAAGAAACTTGACACCAAAGGAAATCCAAGGTCTGTTATCTTTTGGAGTCCAATCTTTCATAATACCATTGAGTCCCCTTACACCTACAGTGAGTTCATTGACTTGTTTTTCCATCCAGCAACCACTCTGTTGACAGGAGTTTCCCATCCTAGGATCAATGGTGATATGAAGAAAATTCTCTAGCTCCCTAAGCAGTACAGGATAGGTGACTGGTACCTATATAAGAACCACACAGAAATCAGGATATATGGGTGTGAACTCTGCCCTTTTAAGCTACCAAAGTATATTCCAATGAAATTATTTGCATTGGAGTATTTCAGGCAGATGATAAATGGAGATTTAGCCCATTTTTGTAGTGCCAAGAAGAAATCTCATCTAAGAATCAAGAATTAGCTAGGCCCTTTTGTCTGCAACACTAGGGATGCATGGAAAGAAACTAAATTTTTTTAGAAGATCACCTTAGATTACAAAATAGTTTTAGGTGGGTACCATATGACTCTAATAGTTTTATATGTGACAGAAGAATGAAGAACAAGTTATCACCATATATTCACCATAGGATCCCAGAGATTGAGCATTTTGAAAACTTGGATGAATGGATAGAAGGGACCTTAGTAGAAAATGATAGTGAACAGGTCAATTTTGAGAATGCTGTGAGAGATCTTGAGAAAACCCTTGACCTGGATTCTTTTGGGCAGGTACCATTCAAGCTATCTCAAAAATCAGGAATTAGTACATCCATCGCTGGAACCTCTCAATAACCTGCACAGGAAATCAACATATCAGCCACAGGAACATCTAAAGGCGAGGAAGTGGAGACCATAGAATAGCCTACAATGTCAGATCAGCCTAAAATTTCCAAAGAAAAGGGTTAGATGCCAACTCCTCCAACTCAAACGAACATAGTAGAAACCCTAGTTTTGCAAACTCCTCTATATGAGGAAAGAAGTAAAAAGAGGGACAGGGAAATTACTACCTTTTCCAGTGGACCTACATGACAGCCTGGGACAAAAAGCCAAAGACTGAACCCTCTATAAGAAGAGGAAATAGTTGAAGAAACTATAGATAGTGGGAGGAACATCCACTAGTTCACAGAGGCAAGAGCTAGAAAGACAACATAGTGCTGAAGTATCATCCTTCAGGCCACAAAGTAAAGAGGCCTCAGATATCAAGAATACATTCACAGAAATAAAGGCCAGGAACGACCCATTGAGGCTTCAAATTTACAATCAATATTTAAAAATGGCCTCCACGAATCAACAAAGACTAATGTCAGCCTATGACATTAAAGAACGCAAGGTGATAATGAGCTACTTCAAGCCAAAGGTACAAAAGCCTCCGTCAGCATTAGATTACATCAAAACTAACTTGGAGGTCTTGGCAAAGGATATTAATCCTTTGGATCAGATTGAATTGCACAAGAAAACTTGAAAAATGGTCTATTCAACATCGACTAGTAAAGCAATTATGGCCCATAGGCCTCAAAATTATTTGGATAATACAACGGCCCAATTACACTTGGAAAAAGCCTCATCCTTGGCCAAATATAACATAATAAAGTCATTAGAAGAAATCATCATTGGATTGGGACATGATCCCAAAGATATGAAAGGAGTAGAAGCATTGATCCAGAAGAAAGAAGAAGGCATTGCTGCCCTAAGGAAACAACTGAAGCTACCTCATTCAAGGTATCCACAGACTGCTGACGTTATAAAACAAAAATCTGAAGAAGAGATGATGGATCTACTCTTGAAACTCAATGAAAGATTGAATGAAATAGAGCGGGTATTATAAAAATCATTGAAGGACAAGCAAGGAGCGTCGACCTCTCAACCTCCTGATGTAATACCAATAGTCTCAATAGCAGTCTCCTCTACACTTCGGACAGTATTAGCACCAAAAATCCCAGCAGCCACAACAGAGGTGGTCACAGGTACAGCAACAACAGGAGCAGCATAAGGCATCAACACCAATTTGAGCACAGAAGAGCTAATAAAGTCAATGGAAGACATGAAACTACAAGTTTCAAAATTAAAACAGGTAAAAGATTAGTTTGCTAAGATGGAAAGAGATTATGATCTCTCAAAGATAAACGTTGTGGAAAAAACAAGGGAGATTAAAGCATTAGAAAATAAAGTGAAAACATTAGAAAAAATATCCCACTTTTGACAAACCTCTGGCATAGATCAAGAAAATTCTTTGGGCCAGCATCACTCAATCCATAAATGATGTTTGGCCATCCATCCAAGTAATCTTTGGGCAGATTGATCTAGTGAAAGCAGCACAGGGAGAAATTCAAAAGTCAAAAGCACAGTTAGGACAAATGCCTGATGAAGCCAACTGACTCATACATTTTTTGAATACGAGGAATAAGGAACAACTGGAAGAACTTGGCATCACAGACAAGATAGAAACTATTTTGGAAATCAAACGGGTGTTGACCAAGAAAACTTTGATGTAGAATTTAGAGAGAAGATGTCAGAATATGCAGGTAGAGATTAATGCTTTCATGGAGATGTTTTCTATTTTGCAGAATAAAGAGCTACCAAGTCCTTTAGTGATTAATGATAGATTAATGAAGCATAGAGATTATGTAGATAAATTGAATAAGTATGCTAGTAATCAAGCTAGTTCATCAACAACTGCATCAGGAATAAAAGTACTCCCCACAGGCCAAGTTCTCTATGACAGCTTAGAGAACTTATTCTATGTTGAGCATGAGATAAAGCACTTGTTCCCAATCTAGCCTACCTTTTCAGATATATAGAAACTGTTGAGACCCTGAGGAAACTTTAGAAACACAGATTGCTAGAGCCAAAATGGTGAGAAGACATGTTGGAAATTTTGTAAATTTATCCTTGATAAAATGTAAATTTTGGGCTATTTACTGTAGTAAGATGAACAAAGATCAAAAAAGATGAACATAGATCAAACAGGTCGAAGTGTATCAGAACAGGTAAAGAGTATCAGTCAAAACAGGACAGCTAGCACAGAGTTACTAAAGAAGACAACAACAAGCCAAATCATAAGGCCTACCTCCAGCACACTGAGCGATAGTAGAAACATCACAACATTAGTTTACCTTTATCCTATCTTCAAGACTAGCTGTCTCTATTTTCTTGTAACTTATTCTTAGTCATGCTAGAATATATCTCACTCTGTTATGAGATACTTTTTGTAAATTTTTTTGTATAAATACTCCCTCGATTGGAGTATTGAGGGGGGATTCATATACATTGTTGTAATATTGGTTATTTTGGAATAAAGTGCTTTTGTACCAAATTTTTGTATGGCTTGCTGGATAAAGAATTATTGCAAAGGACTTTCCACAAATTTCTCGAATCAAACACCAGATCAATAAGTCCTTTATACCTTGTGTTTTAAATTTTTCCTTGTTTCTTATATCATCTATGTTTCATATCTAAATGATAAACAAAAAAGAGTAATTCAGAATATGCTTGACTGCACTCTATTTTCAATTTTTATTATTCTCTATGTTTTCTTCTGAATTAGAATAAACAGTGAAATTTTAAATGCTCTTGTTTTCTAGTTCATTCACTTTGATTATTTATTAAAGAATACTTAGCTACTCTTTATTAGTAATCATTCAAGTTCCCTTTTTCAAATAGGTTGTATTGCACAAAAATTGTCACCTTGACATTCTGCAATCTGTGTGAGTCTATCACCACTCATACTTTCCTCCTTTGCAAGTCTTAAGCCTTAGTTCTTTATATCAAGCCTTGAAAATAAGGGAAAGCCCTTAAAAGTCTCTAAAACTCTAGTTCCACACTTTCTCTTAGCATTACCTGCGGTCCCGCACCTAATGGTCATGTCTCCTACGCACCTGACCGCTCTTTATCTGTGTTATGGGTGTGGACCCCTATAAAATTTAAAAAGGCACAAGTATATTCTTAAAAACTCACTTTGAGTCATTTCTGGAAGCTTCTGGAAGGAATCGTGAGGTGGCAAGTTCGCTCCTTTAAGGTTCATGCATCCCATACCTTAAGGAGCTAACCCCTTGATGTGAGGAGCTTATCCCTTTTAAGGAGGACTCTATCCCTTCATAGGTGGACCTATAACCTCCTTCCTTTGCACTATAAAATGAAGCATTGGGCTGGTTACTGAGGAGGTTGAAAGTTGAATATTTTTGAGGTGAAATGCTGCTGGAACTTAGTATTCCTAATTGAGCTTTTGTGAGGAAATATCACATACCTCTTGATCTCATTTGGAAGAGTGTAAGGCTTGTAAAAGTAGAGAATATTCCTATTTTGGACCCTGGGAAGAGCTTGTACAACATCAAGGAACCAAAGGTTGTAAAGTTCTTCTATTTCAAAGTTAATACAATCAAGTTTACTTTTCTCAATACGCTGTGTTTTATGGTTTATTTTATGGATTCCTTGATCACCATGATAAACATGATTTATTACATTAGCTATGCAGGTGTTATTTGATGTGTGCTTTTTTGTGATTGCATGTTCTCAAAAGGAAACTCTTTCGGACGGTTGAAGGATGGCTGCTACAAACTAGCGTTGGGCTTAAGGTAGGGTCTAAACACCTCTTTAGTTTTTATTAATGAATCGCAATATCTTTAGAGAAAGGTAGATTTGCTTGTCTTGCTTGTTGCTAGATATCTATTGATACTAAGGAGATCGGCCTTGTCCGCAAGATCGATTTATCCGACCAACAAATTGGCGACTCCGCTGGGGAACTGAATTTGGTTTTTTTATTTTCCTTTGTCTTTGACTTGAGAAACTTGTTCTTGTTTCTGGTTTTTGCTTGATGTGTGTGGGATTGGGTATTTTTTAGGACCTAAATTATTTTTTGTTTTTTTGAAATTTTCAGGAGGACCGCACTTTCTTTTTACAAGACAGTGCGGACATCTCCGCATTATTCCTTTAGTGCACATAGCAGTACTGCATCTAGTTCTACTGGAAGCCTGCAGACCTTGTGGAATTTTATGAAAAACCTAAAATGTTTTCTTCCAGTTAAGTTTAGCTTTTATTTATGGTTTTTAGTGTCTACCCAAATCTGCATGTGTTCTGTCAAAAATCTCTTATGAGTGAGGTCCATTGGCATTTTTGTTTTAGATGATTTTCTAGAAGTTTTGCATGCCTAGATTGGTTTTCACTTGGTCTCTGTAGTGACTCAAAGATTAGAAGCCTAAGAAACCTTATATTACCCTGGTGTCTTTTTGTCTTCTTGATGAGTTTGACTGGTTTTTGAAATATGTCCTTGGTGAGAAATAGATTTCATTTTCTCTTTGCGAATCTTTGAACGAACTTGGTTATAAGTTTTGAATTTCATTTTTATAAAAGAAAACATAGCTGAATGTTTTTTGATTGATTTTTTATTATGAACAAATTAATCCTTAGTTTACTGAATAACTAAGTAAAATGTCCTCAAAAAGCTTTGAAGCTTTTATCAATTAGGTTTTTAGAATTTTTTAGATCTCAAAATTAGTTTTTTGTAATTTTGAGTGATTTCTAGAAATTGTAGAATCTCTTTTGAAAGAAATTGTTTTTGTAGTTTCAAGTTTTGAAAAATAAAAGGGTTTTATTATGAGCATAATTAGTAGTCTCATTTTGAGTTTATTGAAAAAGACAAAAAGATTTTCTTTTCATTTACATATTGAAAGAAAGATTTTTTTTTCAAAGAATTGCATTCTCAACTCTTTCTTTTAGCTAGAAATTCATTGAAGGAAAAACGAATTTTTTATCATTTTAGGTGCATCTTTTAGTGTTTTTGGAGTTGAGTCTTCACACCATCAAAGTTTTATCTCCATAACTATTGACTTAAGAAACAAGCCATAAAAGTAATGCTTAAATAATTAAAATTGATCTAGCAATCTTTTTATTTCTAGGGCTCTTATCACCAATATAGCTTAGGCTAGTATCTTGGAGTAGGGAGTAATTAACACTCCAAGATAGTTAAAACAAACAAGTAGCTATATCTTGCGGTAGGAAATAAATCCAATTGTAATTGATATAATCTAGGAAGCTCCTCTTAAAGGAGTCAATCATGAGATCATGTCCGAACCTTTGAGACAATCAAGTCTGTCTCATTGGGAAGGATAGAATATTTGCACGTATTATAAACAGTAAACCTCGGAGTAACCATTGTCGAGGAGCCTGGGGTCACTTGTTTATAAACCTCGGATTGATCATGTCAAGGATCCTTCAAGGGGATTGAGCTTTGTTACTCTGCCCTTGAACGTAGATTGGATAGTAGACTGTTCCCCTAGTTGTATTCATTACTGTTGGTAACCTTAGTGTCCATAAACTTAAGATTATTTCCTAAGGTGATGGTGAAGGACATGTCTCATTGTACTTGGAGTAGACATCGACTAGACTCACTTGGACTCTCGGGGGCTTCTCTTCACTCGAGACGGTTTTGTGAAGAAACTTGTGTCAATCTGTTTCATTAAGCAGGTTGTCGGGGTAACTGTAACAACCACTCTTTCTGTATTGAATTCTACGACGTTGGATTTCAGCACCAACTAGTGTTTTTGGTACGGAAAGTTACTGTTTGTGTGTGGTTTGAACTCTTAGATTTTTTAGGTGTGTGATTCAATTGTTTGCTTCTTTAGAGACTTTAGGTTATTTTATTGAAATTTTCTTTGTTTGCATGTGATTACTTTCATCATACACCCAGAGATTATTATTCTTGATCCATCATGTTGAGACAGTCATCCATGTTTTCCCAATCACTGGAAACATTTTTATATGGTGGTCCTACTGTTCCTTTGGGGTATGAGTCACTTTCTTGTGCTCTTTCAGGAGCAACTCCTCGACCAACTGAATATCAGTTATCACGTGGTAATAATGGAACTAAAGTTTTGAATGCAGAGAAGATCTTTATGATGTCAGGTAGTATTCCAAACCCTCAACCTCGAGGTAGTCAGTTACCACCTGGGGGGCAAGGTATTCAGTTATCGCGTGGGGGGCAACCTCAAGGTAGTCAGTTATCGCCTAGGGGCCAACCCCAAGGTAGTTAGTTTTCGCTTGAAGGGCTACCTCAAGGTTTTCAATCTTCATGATAGTACATACCCCAAGGTCAACCCCATATTCCTCAGGATGCTTATCAACCCCAGATTCAGTACATGCCTTAGGGTTATCAACCTCAAGGTCAATACCCAACTCAAGGTTTCCAACTGCCTTCTAGTCAGTCATTTTTACAAGGAACTGGAAATGTACCTCCTAATTATCAACCCTACGTTCAACCAAGTTATGGTCCTCCTTATGTACAACTTTTTTAGGTTATGCAATGAATATGGCGTGGGATCCATCTCAAACTCAACAAAATTTGCAACCTAATGTGTAGTTATTTAATCAAACTGGACAACCTTTGGTTTCTGCTCCAACCCAGCAACCTGTCCAACCTATGGTTCAAACCTCTACACCTGGTTTAGTTCAAAAACCTAGGCCTACCTCACCTCAGACTCCACCTCGAATTGCTGCTGCAACTGCTGCATTTTCCGTTCACCCTACCACACCTGTTTCTGGAGTATCTGTAGCTCCGGTTTCTACTATCCCTGCATCAATGTCAACTCCTCAAGTCTCTGTGCCCCAGCTAGGACCTATGGTTTAGACTTCGGTCCAGATGCCTGGAGGACCAGCTAGTCCAAGTACAATTTCCATGAGCCAACCATACCAGGGACAGTATCAATCTAGTCCTACTATACAAAATCCAGTTTATCAGTATCAACCATACCCTGGCTATACTTATCAACAGCCTCAACAACCCCAGTTTGGTCCCGTTAATCCTAGTTTCCCAGGAGATTATAACATTCCTAATGCAAATCCAATTCCAGGTTATCCTGGGTATCATCTTATTGGAGCTGGTCTCATTACACAAGGTTTTCGTGAACCTAACCATCAGTTACCATTTATTGCAACTTTGGATTCACCTGATTTGTTGCACCTTATGAATGATCTGATTTATTATCTTCCATATTAGCCGCCAATGCCTAATAAGTTGCTCAGTGATATCCTGAAGTTTGAGGGTAAGTCGGGAGAAGACCCGCCAAATCATGTGACGACTTATCACCTCTGGTGTGCATCTAATTCCATTATTGATAATTCAATTTGCTTACGTATTTTTCAACGAACTCTAATTGGTCTTGCTGCCAAATGGTACTTTGAGTTGCCATAAGGCTCTTTTTATAATTTTAGTCAGTTAGCTACTTCTTTCTTAACTCATTTTCAGTTGCCTACCAGATATGACAATGGCACGAAATTGTTAACTTCATTAAAGCAATCTATGTCAACATATATTTCTGACCATATTCATGAATGGCGATGTAGAAGGCGTTTAGTGAAAGTTCTCATTCCAGATCAAATTTTAGCAGAATGGTTTGTTAAATCATTATTACCTAAAATCACTGAAGATGTAGCTAAGGCAAGAGTTGTCACTGAAGAGCAAGTCATTGCTCAGGCTCAGTACCTTGACCTCGTTTATACGAAGTCAGGTACTTTACATGAAAAAATCCATGATCTTCTGAAAACTACAGCTCCTTCAGGGTCTCATGCCACTAATCATATGATTGGTTCAGTTTGTTCTAGGAGCAAGAAGAAATCTTCAAATAATTATTCTCCTACAATAACTTTAGCTTATTCCCCAAAAGGAGATTCTTCCACTGAAGTTTCTGTTGATGTCCATGTCGTAGATTCATCTACGACCAAATCCAGTAGTAAAGAGAAGGGGAAGAACAAAAGAAATCAAAATTCAAAAGATAAAACAAATAAAAACGAATCTATTGATGAAAAACGAAAACTTCGCTATCCTTGTTTCATCTACGATGAGGATCATTTTACTAAAGAATGCCCATATCGAGTAGAGTTTTTAAAATTCAATAAATATTTTCAAACGCCTACTGTCTTGAAGGATCCTCCTACTCAAGATAGTAAAGCGGTTGCTTCTTCCTCAAATAACTCAGAAGAATCCATTATGATGATGTCCCATGTCAGGATTACGACGCGATCGCAAGATTATGGTAGTAAAAATCTTGTTGATGGTAAAGAAGTAGAATCTTCTAATTCAAACCCATCAACTTCAACTCCTCCTACTTTTGATCCACTACAGATCGAGAAACTCAACCAAGACTTAGTAACCAAACCACCTGCTCAAGGTATATTTCGGAAATCAGCTTTCAATCCATCTGCGAGAGCTGTGCAGAACTATAACATTGTTGAGGACTTAGCTATTGCCCCTTCAACAATGTCAGCTTTGGAAGTGTTGCAATCATGCCCAACACAGCGTAAATTACTTTTGTCTACTATAGGAGCTGTCGATATTCAGGATTTGAGCCTAATAATCTTCGATTTAGAGAATAGTACACCCCGCCTTCCTCATCAAATGGCTTTCCAGATTCCAGTGTTAGTCAAAAATAGACCTTTCTTTCGGACTGTGATTGATGAGGGAGCTTCTACGTGTATTATGTCGATCCAGTGTTGGAGATCGCTTAGTTATCCTACACTCAATTAGACTTTGATAATTCTAAAGGCTTTTGATGGCTGAGGGTTCCCTCCTTTTGGTATTTTGGAAGATTTACCTATAAGGGTCGAAGGAAAAACTGTAAATCTAGATGTGGAAGTGGTTGATGCCCCTCTAGATTACAACCTTCTTTTGGGTTGTAGTTGGTCTTATGCTATGACTGCTATTGTTTCATCAATCTTTCGGCTTGTTAAGTTTCCTCATAACGGAAAGATCGTTATGATAGACCAGCTAAGTTATTTCTCATCCGACCCAGCCTCTACAGATAGTGTCAGCATGTCAGTAAAATGACTATCCCTTACCAAGATGTTGGAGTAGGTTTGATTAAAGATTCTGGTTTACTGGGAACTTTTTCCATCCCTCCTCCTAACGTATCGCCTTCTATTGCAAATATTCATATGATTTCATCAAAAACTATTGCTTTTGATGATCCTCGAATCGTACCTTCCGATTTTGAGGTGGATTCATTTGATGGCATGATGCCTATGAGTCCTTTCGAAATTGCATATCAGGCTGTACATTCGTTTATGATTCCTGACTTATCGTGAGGATAGTTTGTTCCTGTCTCAACCTCATTAAAAAATGAAACTGGATGTTTCAAGGATAGTTTGTTCCTATCTCAACCTCGTTAAAAAATGAAACCAGATGTTGTGAGGATAGTTTCTTCCCGTCTCAACCTCGTTAAAAAATTAAAGTGGATGTCGCGAGGATAGTTTCTTCCTATCTCAACCTTGTTAAAAAATGAAACTAGATGTCATGAGCATAGTTCCTTGTCTTGAGTCAAGCTCGTTAAAAAATGAAACAAGGAGTCTTGAGCATAGTTCCTTGTCTTGTGTCAAGCTCGTTAAAAAATGAATAAAGGATTTTAGAGCATAGTTCCTTGTCTTGTGTCAAGCTCATTTCAAAAATGAAACAAGGTTTTTGAGGATAGTTCTTTTCTTGTGTCAACCTCATTAAAAAATGAAACAACTCCCTTTCTGAGTCAAATATTTTCAGGATTTCGAAAGTAAACCTTCATTCCATCCACCTGGTTGAATGCAATGAAGCTTGGGGGGCATGTACCTCAATTTGTGTCGTTATGCTGGGGGCATGTGAACTTATAACAATCATAGTTTTTTGTTTCAAGCTTGTGTAAACATGAAACCAAATCCAAGCAGAGTTCTCTATGGTTCAAGCTTGTGTAAAAATGAACCCATACCCATTTTACATCTCACGATTGTCGTCTTTATCTACTAAATTCTGCTAGATGAGCCTTGGTTGTTTTCATTCCATCACCCCCATCTCTTTGGCTGATCATATGCTTTCATTTGCTTGTTTTACTTTCCTGAGGGACCGTATTTATGAGTGGTTTTATAGCCAGCCTCTTAACCATTACATGTTTTGAGCAGTTCCACCATTGCTGGAAACAGTTGCTACCCTTTATACCACTCGTTCCTCTAGGACGAGTCTTCTTTAAGCTCTTTTCTGACTCGTAAAATATGAAAAGATTGCCGAGTTTTTCCTTTTTAAACTCGTTAAAACAGAATTAAAAGGATGGTCCACTTACAACTCTTTTCTAACCTTATAAACATGAAAATATCGCCAGACTTTTGTCATTTCAAGTTTGATATTGGTTATAAAACGACATGTCTTCGATCGCTTTTTTATTTTTTCAGATCAAAGTCACTAATTATGAAAAGTACTCCTTGATCATAATGGTCAAGCGGTTCTCTCAAGTATTATTTTATACTTTTTCGGGCTTGGAGAACACAAATTTACGAAAAAGGACACCGATGGAGTTTTCTTAAGTTTTTCTTCTGACTCCCTAAAATTGAAAAACACTGAGTTTTTCCTACACTGGACTCATTAATATTTAAACCTTAAAGGACCTATTCAATTTTAAACAGGAACAGACCACTCCTTCTTAGGGTTTGAATTTTAAACTAAGTTGGACTCATCCGAAGGATGAGCTTATAATCAAGCAAATGTTATCTTCCTCAAGCTTGTCAAAAATAAAGAGGTACTTGCCAGAAATGGTAGGGGGAAAAGAGAGAAAAATGAACCTTTTGTTATACTTTGTGTTTTAGAAAAGCAGTTAACCACTCTTGAACACGACACTTTTTATTCACCTTGGTTGGGAAATCCTTTACCTAACAGTTAATCAAACCTATTGAAAGTCGTCAACGGATTTCTGGGTATTAGCTTTGGGTCAATTGTCACCAAACCATCTGCAGTGTCGTTATGTGTTCAAGAGGTCAGTTCAAATAAACCATTCATTTGCAAAATATATGTCATCCATTTTGACCATCCCTGAGTTAGTCCTTGCCAAATATATTTCTTCAAAACTTGATCTATGATTTCGTGTTGTGGGCTTGCCTGTGACGGATCACTTTCTATCGACTCTAACTCATTATCTAGAAAGATGATCTAGAAATCATCAGTACCTTGGAATCTGCATGCCCTAATGGCAGGTTTCTCGCCTTTGACGACAGGTTGCATCATTGACCTTCGATCAAAGGACTCTGTGGCATGTTCAATATCAACTCATTTATTCACATTTCATGGATTTTACTGAGTACTTTGAGATCCATTGACATTACTGGTGGTTTCTCTCACACTTGTTAACAGTTCACATCATTCACTAGTAATCAAGTGGTTTCTATCATGTTTGACTTCGACACATTCATTCACATGGATAGAATCGTACTAGTTCGAGAAGCAGAAATCAAGACCCTGGATCTAGTTTCTACCATCTAGGCTGCGAGGAATTTTGTGCACCCATACTGTGTCTACATATGTCTATACTCGTGATGTATTACAAAATCATTCCTGTATCAGAGTAGTTTAGATAGTTTTCTAGTCAGTTTTGATCTGAGCATGGAAATGCCTACCTCAGCGATGATATGTTCACACACACACACACACACACACACACACACACATATATATATATATATTCATTGAATGTTTTTACAAGTTCCGACCGGGGTGTCCACAGGATGATCCTTGAAATGATAAAGTGCTTCACTCTTCTCACATGACAAATGCTATCCTCATCTATTATAGACTTCGCACTTTAGGGGGCAATCTGTTGCACAAAAAATGTCACCTTAACATTCTGCAATCTGTGTGAGACTATCACCACTCATACTTTCATCCTTTGCAAGTCTTAAATCTCAGTTTTTCATATAAAGCCCTGAAAATAAGAGAAATCCCTTAAAAGTCTCTAAAACTTTGGTTCTGCACTTTCTCTTAGCATTACCTGTAGTTCCGCACCTAATGGTCATGTCTCCTACGCACCTGACCGCTCTGTATCTGTGTTATGGGTGCGGACCCCTGTAAAAGTTAAAAAAGTGCAAGTATATTCTTAAAAAATCACTTTGAGTCATTTATGGAAGCTTCTGGAAGGAATCTTGAGGTGGCAAGTTCGCTCCTTTAAGGTTCATGCATCCCATACCTTAAGGAGCTAACCCCTTGATGTGAGGAGCTTATCCCTTCTAAGGAGGACTCTATCCCTTCATAGGTGGACCTGTAACCTCCTTCCTTTGCACTATAAAATGAAGCCTTGGGCTGGTTACTGAGGAGGTTGAAAGCTGAATATTTTTGAGGTGAAATGTTGCTGGAACTTAGTCTTCCTAATTGAGCTTTTGTGAGGAAAGATTACATACCTCTTGATCTCATTTGGAAGAGTGTAAGGCTTGTAAAAGTAGAGGAGATTCCTATTTTGGACCCTGGGAAGAGCTTGTACAACATCAAGGCACCAAAGGTTGTAAAGTTCTTCTATTTCAAATTTAATAAAATCAAGTTTATTTTTCTCCATAAGCTATGTTTTATGGTTTATTTTATGGACTCCTTGATCACCATGATGAGCATGATTTATTATATTATCTATGCAGGTGTTATTTGATGTGTGCTTGTTTGTGATTGCAGGTTCTCAAAGGGAAACTCTTTCGGATGGTTGAAAGATGGCTGCTACAAACTAGCGTTGGTCTTAAGGTAGGGTCTAAATACCTCTTTAGCTTTTATTAATGAATCGCAATATGTTTAGAGAAAGGTAGATTTGCTTGTCTTGCTTGTTGCTAGATATCTGTTGATACTAGGGAGGTTGGCATTGTCTGCAAGATCGATTTATCCGGCCAATAGGTTGAAGGATTTTTAACTGCTTTTCACCCATTTTGAAACCATTCCATTTATTCTAATTCTTCATTTCTTCCCTGTTTGACCATCTTGACCTGTGAAACCGTCCTTCGCTAAGAAACCTAATCCAGTTAAGCCATATTCTTTGACTCCATTGGCCCAATGGCCTAAACTAGTCAGTCCTACCCCTCTGCGATTGAATCTCACCACCCAAACTTAAACAAAACTCCTAAACTTCATAACTAGCTTAATACCTTTCAAAACAAAGCTAAAACTTAAATAGAGAGCCTTCTATGGATATAGATTCGCTAGATTCTGTATCTAAAATATTGGTTTTTGGTTACCTCAGACCCCTTTCCTCTTCTTACAACTTCTAGGAAAATCTGAGTGATAACAGCCTCAACATTATGTCGAAGCAGATGGTATTTTGTTAATTTATGGTATTTTCCATGCTTAGATCAGTTTACTTCAATTTCTTCGTATTAGTCATTGTTTAGAAATCACATTAACATAAAGTAAAAAGTTGATAGAACAATAATAGATCGATAGAAAACAAGACAAGACAAGAGACACCAAATGTGGCGGCTATCTAGGTGTTATAGACATATTTGGGCACTACAACCCCAATCATACATGTCCATAAACCAAGGTATTCTAAGTCCCTAAAAGTGTTGTTTCATACCCTAAAGGAGCAAGGTCAGCTAATTACATCATCTCCTAGAAGTTCTCCAGGAAACACTACTCAGAATTGGTCAAAGCAGGACGATACAGACTGCCTAGTGCTAAAGGTGCGATGCATCTCACCTGCCACATGCAGAAAGTGTGATGCATACTAGAAATCCCTTCTATGGGGTGCGATGAGTGAGAGCAGAGAAATGGAACAAGCAGTTTGCTAGGTGGAAACCCATGGAATATTATAGAAACTGCTCATTTGACACTTGCCTCCCTGAGTTCGCCCAGGGATGAGTAAGAGATCTAAAATCTCCATGTGGAACCAAGAACTATCAGTGAAATGACACTAATCAAAATCCTAGAAGCTGACTCACTCTCTTGTAAAAATCTATATATGGATCCCTCATCCAAGAGATCCAGAGGCTGGAATTTTGTAATTTGCAAGGAAGTGTTGTTGGTTTCTCTTTGAAGACAATGTTGGGTGATCTTTCTTTGTATGAGGTGAAGAGGGCTTCCATGCTAGGAGGATGGCACTGGGTCATAGCAAGTGATTGTAATTCTCTCTTTTACTATTCATATCAATAAAGCTATTTGAGTTTTCCTCCATATTCTTGTATATCTCAGAATATTGTGTCGTTATATGAATTTGTATGGTCAACATATATCTAATCCTATGTTGTTTACAGTGATAGATCTCTATGCTTTGATGGTATTATGTTTCTTTGACTCTACAGGTGCTCTTTGAAGTGGGACAAGTAAGTAAGGAGTGGCGAGATTCTGTCAAAGGGGAAAGGAAATAAGCAAGGAGCCAAGCAAAATACTGAGGTTGGTACTCTCTGCTTATTTCTCATCTATCTCTCGTAAAGGAAAACACAAGTAACTTTAGTTTGTTTGTTTCTAAGATATATACCCGTCTTAGTGGGACTAATAGTTTTGAATAGACACTAGTTTTCCCGGTAACAAAATGGCGACTCCACTAGGGAAATATTAGTTTGGTTGCTTGTCTCTATTTGTTTGATTCATAAACGACAGACAGAGCCTGAAGTCAAGCCAACTAGCCTTCGAACTGCATTTTCTATGCAAGTGCAAAGTAGATCAACGTTGCTTCAGTCAATATCCGGGTTTGTTTATGAACTGAACAATTGACTTGCAAACATCCTAAGTGCCCTAGAGGTAGCTTGAGTAACCTCATTATATCAGCCCTATACTTTGTAGTTACTGACTATCATTTGCTCGGCCGAAATCCCTAAACTAAACTGTAAAATATGACCAAAAACCAATTTAAAGTCTCATTCCTGGACCATTGCACCCTCTCCTTTAGGCATAATGGATGCATCGCACCTCCTATGTGCAGTAGGTGAGATGCATCCATGTTTCCCTATGTTACAGGTGTGATGATTAGGTAAGACTATTTCTGTCTCCAGATTTTGGTTTTTTCTTCACTGCCTTTAGTTTTATTCAATAGTTTTGTTGTCTATGATTAGTAGACCATTGTTGAAACCCCCTTCCTTTGCATCATTCAGCCTCCATTGTACAAAGATTTGTGAATTTTTTTTATGTATTTTTCGCCATTCACAGTTCTCATTTACAAAATAGTAGCTTAATCAAACTGTCGTCTTTCGATTTGAAAGTGTCGCAAGTGTCATTTTCAGCCAATGAAAAGAATACTTCTCTTTTTTATAGTTGATTACACTGTTACTCTTGTATCTGATCTGAATTTATAAGTATTTCAAGTGTCGAAAGCAGTTTTCAATTCAAAATCGCAAAGTGTCGTCTTGCCTTCCTGTCGTTTTTGAAAATAAAATTGTTAGTATTGTCGCTTTGAAAGAAGAGATAATTCAGATTTCTATTTGGCATTCTTTTTGTCATTCACACATTAAGAATGTAGAAAAAAAATACATGCACGTGCATTTGCATTTAGACTTGATTTAGGATAGTGCATCTAGTGTGTGCTCTCTACTTTATGTGAAAAGTTTTCATTTCTCTTTCCTTAGTAGCTAGGATTTTCATTGCAAAAAGAAGAGTAAACGACTGTTTATCATCTTAGATTGCATATTTAGGAGTTGTATATCTACATCATGTGGTGAACCTTAAAGGAAAGCTTCTTAAGAAAGATCAACTATAAATAAATTCAATGAACATAAAAATGCTTTGGAACCTAATGCACAACATCTAGAAGTCTAAGCTAGAGACGTATTTCGGTGTCGTAAAGCTTGGTAACTGTCGCTTTCATCATAGGTTGGATGATTCCTCCTCTTTGAGATGACAAGTGCTAGTATGGACTTGTGCTGCCATGTACCATTGAGTATATATTTGGAGAACAAAACAGGCTATATGTTTTATCCTTAGGAAGTCGTGTCTGCCGCCCTATCGATCGCAATGCACTGAACACAACATTCGAGAAGATTGACTACCGTACTGTAAAAAGTATTCTGCAGTTTTGTGATTGTTTTCGTAATCCCTCTGTTTAGATTTCCAAAGTAGTCTCTTCCATTCCTTTTCAAACACCTTAAAGGAAAAGGTCCATCTGAGCTCTTGTCACTTCAAGCTCATTAAAAATCGAAGGCAACTAGAGTCATCTTTAGCTTTTTCTCGACTCTTAAAAAGTGAAAAAGCAAGTTGTGTCAAAGCATTTAAAATTTATTTTAAATGGAATAACGTCACTATTCCCTCATTGATCTTGGATTGAGAAAATGGATTCCACCAACCAAGGATTTCCCCTTGGGGGAAATCCTAGTCCTTTCTCCTCTTTCGGAGATGTTGGTGCACCTCATATGGCCACATTATCCCTCCCGGGATTGACAATTCGCTTGCCCGTATGGCTTTTCTCGACCTATGTCTTTCAAAATACCGTGATTCTTGAGCATTCAAATCAACAACTAGATGATACTAGAGTCACACCCCAACCTTCAACTTCGTTTGTTTCTCCCTCTCCTTCTTCCTCTTCACTTGGTGAATCTAGTAAAACTAAAAACCAAGTAACTGTGAAGAAGAAGAAAGGGAAGGAGAAGAAGAAGAAGGAGCCAACAACAAAAAGGGGAAACTTTGCATCGTCTAGCAAAAATCCACACACTGCACCATACAAACCTAAATCTCCATGTGTCATCTACAAAGGACACCACTATCATCGATATTGTCCTTGCATCCCACGGATCTTAAGGGACTGGTCTCCCCACTTGCACAATCTAGTGTCGTCAACCTCTGACGATCATGTTGAGAGTACACCGTCAACTAGTGAAAACGAAGTCACCAGACAGAAAGGAAAATCTAAATTTCCCTACAGACTGTGTCAAGGTGATCATGCCCTCCACCATTGTCCCTTCCTGGAAAAAGCTAAAAGAGTCTTGGATAATCGTCATGCGTCACCGCAGTGACTTCCTCCTGGATACAGGAAACTCTTGCCGAGTCCATTGCTAGTTGAAAATCCGGCTGACACAACTTTGTTGTCAGTCGAAGCACCTATCATTGAATATGAACCCTCTGAGTCCACATCGGACCAAAGTCAACAGGTCGAGATGGCAGTCGACCCCATCTTGTCTTCAAAGGAGTTACCTTCAGATGATACAATCACCAAAGAGAATGAGGATGACACCGTTCAAATTCTCTTCGTAAACACAGACTCCAATGAACATGGGGGCAATCTACCCATTCCTTTACCACAAGAAGGAAGTTCGTCAGTGTTGTATCCGACTGTTTATTCGGTCCCACCTCCAAGCAAGCTAGTCGTTTCCTTTGATTGGAACCTACTAGGTAGACCCCATTTACCGTCTAATGTACAGTTCCAAATCATAGTGCAAACTTATAGAATGGTCATGGTTGGTACCATCATAGATGAAGGGGCTTCTGTGAGTATCCTTTCCTCGACTTCTTGGAAAGCGCTTGGTTCACCATCACTTTTGCCTGAGATGCGAAATCTGATAGGCTTCTATAAAGGAACCAGTCGACTGTTAGGGATCCTTCCAATTTTTCCTATAACTTTGAGAAGGAAAACCGTTTATCTGAACGTAATGGTAGTCCAAGGACCTCTAGATTACAATCTACTCCTTGGGTGTGACTACATTTATAGCATGTGAGCTATTGTTTCCTCACTCTTTCGAGTATTGTGTTTTCCGCATTAAGGCAGAGTGGTCCAGCTCGTAGACTAGCTTTCATTCCCCAGTTCACACATAGCTAATAGTCAAAATCCATCCCTAACAGGTCTTTTTGCACAAGGAATGTCTCATCAATCTCCAATCCGTCCACTTTATGAACACAAGTGATTCGGTGGTTGTGATTGAAACCCAGGGGGCATGCACCCTGGTCTTCCTCGGCGGGAAAACTTTAGGTATAGGGTAGGTTTCTGCAGGGGATATATGACTGGTCTGACACACCCATCCGTTTAGGAAAATGGGATTAGATCAGAATAAGATACCTCTGTTAGAAGGTAGGCCTTTCCCGATAGAACAAATGTTTTGTCTACAAATTGAAGGGTAACCTGGAAAAGGTAGGCCTTTCCCGATAAAACAAATGTTTTGAATGCAAATTGAGGGTAACCTGGGAAACTCTACTTCACTATACCTAGGGGCATGCAAACCTTTTTGCATGAAAGTGAAAAGTGACCATTTGTTTTGTTAGTTTGTAGGTTCTTAACCCTTTAAACTCGTAGGATTGGTTGTTCCTAGCTTACATAATGAAAGGAGTCAGAGCAAAATTTTGAATGGTGCAAGCTCCCTAAAAAATGAACCTATCGATGAGATATCCTTATTATACGACTGGCACGAGCAGTTTTACACGAAGTTCAAGATCGTTAAAAAATAAACCTAGCAATGAGCATATGTTCCACCAGAGTTTAAGCTCATTAAGAAAAATAAACCCACCACTGGTAAATAACCATTGAGATCAAATTATTATCAGCTTTTGAGCCTTGGTTGTATTCTTACCATCACCTCCACACTTTTTTTAGCCGATCATATGCCTCTATTTGCTTGTTTACCCCTTTTGAGGAACAACTACGATGAGTGATCCTATTAGCCACCTTCTTTACACTGCCATGATTGAAAAGTTCCAAACATTACCTGGAACCAGATGCTATATGAAAATATCACTCGTTCCTCAAAAAATGAGTCTCCTTTAATCTCTTTTCATCTGACTCGTAAAATATGAAAAGATTGCCGAGAAATTGGCCTCTCCAGCTCGTTAAAGTGATTGGAAGTGACATCCCTCCTCTAGATTTTAATATTTTTGGACCTGAGGGATTATTACACAAAAAGATCGAGCGTTTGTCTTGTTCAGCTCATTAAAACTATCGAAAAGTCATCCCTTTCACATTTTTTTATACTCTTTCGGACTGAAGGGATTATATTACGAAAATGGAATATTGGAGTCTTATTTTTGTCTCTTTTCAGACTCTTTAAAATTGAAAAGAACCGAGTTATCCTTGTCGTTAAACTCATTAAAACAATAGCGACAAACTTGTCCATTCAAACAAGAGCGAGTTTCACTGTCACTAGGCTCGTTAAAACATAGCAATAGGTTTGCCCGAAGGGAAAATTATAGAACAAGCATATGTTATCCTCCTCAAGCTTGACAAAAATAAAGAGGTACTGGTTAGAAATGACTGGGGAAAATTGGGAAGAAAACTTGAAGAAACTTTATTGGTAGCAAGTTGCTCTTGAACATGACACTTTCACTCCATCACCATGATTAAGTCAGGTTGGGTTATTCGTTCACTGGTCATATTACCATTGGTCCACCGTAGCATCCATTTCTTGGGGTTAACACTACCAATCCATTTCAATGTCACCGATATGTTCAAGAGAAGTCACCCAGAGAATTCACCAACTCAGCTTGTGTCTCATCCTCTACAATACCTTTAGGCTTCATTCATTCATGGCCGCCACCCTGACCCCTGTATCATCAGATTGTTTTCACCTCCCCAAAATCATTTGCTCCGTTCCGTGTCATAGATGTGGGATTCATCAATGCCCTCCTACGACGGGTCACTTCTTGTCGACATCAACTCATTATCCAAGGAATCGACCTAGGGATAGCCCTTTCAGTACTTTGAAGCTTGCATGCCTCAATGGAAAGTTTCTCACTTCCGATGACAGGTTTACATTAATGGCCTTCGAGCGAAAGATTTTTCATGGTGTTCGACATTGACTCATGTATTCACACCACGTGAATTGTACTGTAGTACCTTGAGGGTCATTATCATTATCGGTGATTCCTCTCACGCCTGTTAACAACTTACATCATTGGCTCGTAATCAAGCGATGTCTTTCCATGTTCGACTTCAGAAAACCTTTTCACATGGATCGACTTGTACTTCGGGCAAATATTGAATGAGTTTTTAAGACCCTAGATCTAGTTTCATCCATCCAGGCTACGATATATTCAGGAAAATAAAGACATCAAATGTACATCATTACTACACAGATAATCATCCAGGCTAAAGGATGATGGCTCGACCAGAATCATCAGTCTGCCACAAAGACAGTTGTCTGTCCTATGTACATGAAAATGAATTTATAAATCTGAACATGGGAATTCTCGCCTCAGCTAGATCATGAAAATATTATGAAGATAATGTATTTTATTGTATCTTATTACAAGTCATCTTCCAGTTCGAAAAACCTTGGATCCTCATGACAAAGCATTTCACCCAACATCTGAAGAATTACGACCTCATCCTTTAGGGGGCAAATGTTATAGACATATTTGGGCACTGTAACCCCAATAACATATGTCCATAAACCAAGGGCTTATAAGTCCCTAAAAGTGTTGTTTCATACCCTAAAGGAGCAAGATAAACCGATTAAATCATCTCTCAGAAGTTCTCCATGAAAAACTGCTCAGAACTGGTCAAAACTTTACCATCTCACTTGCTCCATGGTCAAAGTGCGATGAATCTCACCTAATGCACACGAGGGTGTGATGCGTACTGAAAATCCCTTCTATGGGTTGTGATGGGCAAGGACAGACAAATGGCAGAGATAGTTTGCAAGGTGGATGATCATGGAATCTTCCAGAAACTTCTCCTATGACACTTGCCTCTCTGAATTCGCCCAGGGATGAGTAAGAGATCATGAAATCTCCAAGTGGAATTGAGAACTATCAAAGAAATGAAACTAATCAAAAACCCAGAAGCTAACTCACCCACCTACAAACATCTATATATGGATCCCTCATCCTAGAGATCCAGAGGGTGGAATCTTGTATTCTGTAAGGAAATGCTATTGGTTTCTTTGTGGAACATCATAGTGTTGGGTGATCTAGCTTTTCATGAGGTGAAGAAGGGCTTTCATGCTAGGAGGATGATGCTAGGTCATATCAATGGGTTGTGATCCTCTCTTCTACTCTGTCTAACAAGCTTGCCGAGGACCTGAGCAACAAAGCTTTGCGGGTAATGGGCAGCTGTATATTCAAAATGGTCAACCTTATCATAATGGTTATGCCCATTAACCTTATCAATGTTATCAACATCAAATACATTATGTTGGTATGCAAAGACCCACTACTCAGGCAATCCCATCTTATCCTAGGTATGCTTCGCCGAACCTGAATCAACAGTTGCCCTTTATGGCGACTTTAGAGTTACCAGATCTAAATCGGCTAACAAACGATCCAATTGCTTATGCCCCTTGGTGGCTGGCGATTCGTCATAAACTTGCACCAGATATTCCTAAATTCAATGGAAATCTGGGTGAATATCCATCGAATCATGTGATGACCTTTCATCTGTGGTGTTCGTCCAACAGTCTCAATGATGATTGGATTAGGCTTCGCCTTTTTCAATGAATGTTAACTGGTCCGGCAGCAAAATGGTACATCGAATTGCCTAGAGCTTCATTCGATAACTTCAGCGCCCTTGCCACCACCATTTTAACCCATTTTTAGGTACCCACAAGGTATGAAATAGGAACGACGCTTCTTACCAATTTCAAGCAAATGATAGCCACTCACATATCTAATCATATTCATGAGTGGCGACGTCGTCGTAAAATGGTAAAAACATATGTTCCTGATGAGCTACTAGCTGAATGGTTTATTAAGTCATTGTTACCTTCTATTACAGAAGATGTGGCAAAGGGAGGACTCATCATAGAAGAGAAAGCCATTGCTCATGTGCAATATCTAGACTTCATCTATACTCAGTTTGGCATGCTCTATGACAAAATCCCTGATGCTCCTAGACAAGAGTTTTCCATTCCTCCTCCTCCTAAATAAAACAAAGACTCTCATGTCGGCAATGGTGTGATAGGTACAACTATCACGAAAACCGCAAAGGTTACATCTAAGAAATCCCGTATGGTTTCTAGTCAAAATGCAAATGAGGAACTTCTCGCCTCAGAGGTTAATGGCGTGTTGACCGGCAAAGGCAAAGAACCGAAGCAACCTGGAGGCAAGAAGAAAAATAAAGGGAAAAAGAAGAAGCAGGATGAGTCATCTCCTGAAAAATCTTCTACAAACCCTTCTGGGCAAAGGAAACCTCCGTCGGGGTGTCAGATATGCGATGAAGATCATTGGACGAGAGATTGTCCACATAGAGCTGAAATTAAGAAATTCTTTAAGAATTCAAAAACTTCAGCAGTATTTATTGATCTGTTTCCAAACCCAGAAACCACTCTGGTTGCTAGTGACAATGCTTCCCCATACCAAATGCTTATGTTGTCCATTTTGAAATAGCAAAATGATGCTTTGATATCGACAAGGAATAAAGAGTACGGGAATCCACAGCTTTGGAACAACAAGGCTACTGATCAACATAGTAGTTCGACAACAACTTCGACCAAAGTTGTGCCACCCATCATTCCTGAGCTAATGATAAAGTCGCCAAAAGGAGTAGTACAGAAATCGACGTTTAATCCTCGTGCCAGAGCAACAAAAAATTATAATATAGTAGAGGACTTGGCCTAATGCCATCCGCTATGCCGACACTTGAAGTAATGCAAAATTGCCCCTCCCAAAAGTAGGCTCTATTATCAACAATAGGTGGGATTGACCCAGCGGATTCTAGTCTTGTGGCCTTTAATCATAAAGGATATGAACCTTAGTTACTAGCTCAACTCGCTTTCCTCATTCAAGTGAAAACGCTCAAAAAAACTATTCATCGAACAATTATTTATGAGGGGGCATCTACATGTATTATGTCAATGAGTTGCTGGAAAAATTTAGGCTCACCACCCTTGTCGCGATCGTCAATGACGTTAAAAACATTTGATGGATGGACATACACTCCATACGGGATTTTAAGTAACTTGCAAGTTGAACTAGGGGGAAAAACAGTAGAAATTGATGTTGAAGTTATCGATGGAAACCTCGATTACAACATCCTACTGGGAAGGCCCTAGATTTATGCTATGGTTGTTGTTGTGTCAACATACTTGAGAAATATTGCATTTCCTTCCCAAGGAGGAATTACAATCGTCGACCAAAAAACCTTTCTCCCCAACAGTTCACAAGTTACGGGAAACATTCCGATGATCCATAGAAGCTCTCAGTTACTTCAAAATATCAGAGTAGGCCTGCTAAAAGACCCTACATTGATGGGTACTTTTGCCATACTGCCTCCAAACAATCTGGCAGAAGTGGCCACAGTAGGAACCTGCAATATGGTATCTTCTATTCAGAAGATGTCTGAACATAATGTTAGCATGGATCATCACCAGGTATTGCCTCCAAGCCCAATAGAAATATTTTAGCAATCAATGTTCTCGGAATGGGAGGCAAACCCAAATCAACATTCATCGAGTGTTTGGGTAGATAGGTCTAAGGAATATGGTACCTCTTCAGATCCTTGGTCACATGTACATTCTACAGAAAAACGAATTATTCAGTCAATGATGATGGACAGGGCACCATGGGAAGATTACCACCATCGTTCCCATCTTCCAGATTACAACAAAGATTGCTCCAGCAAACTTAGTCATCCTTCAGTTTTTTATTTTCTATCAAATACTGTAAATACGGTGGATTCCGAGTGAAACCTGTCCAATATTAAAGAAACTATCGCCATAAATATCTTGACCAAACTAGATGTTGTAGAGAATATTCATGTCGGCAAATGTTGTTCTTCTTAAGAACTGGAAGTATATTACGCTCTCTTTTGTGAGTTCAGGGATGTCTTTGCATGGTCATATGAATAAATGCCAAGCATTGACTCGAGCATAGTTGAACACAAAATTAAGATGTATCCGGATGTCAAACCAGTATGACAACATCTTCGGTAGCTGCACCCAAAGAAAGCCACTACCATCAAGGTAGAAGTTGAAAAACTTCTCAATGTTGGTTTCATTTACCCAGTTCCTCTAACTGATTAGGTATCGAACATTGTTCCTGTGATGAAAAAGCAAGGAACAATTAGAGTGTGCATCGATTACAGGGATGTAAATCAAGCTTGTCTTGTCCAAAGGACAACTACCCTACACCCTTCATCGACCAGATAATTGATCAATGCGCCGGATGCGAAATCTTTTCGTTTATGGATGGATTTTCTGGGTACAATCAAATAAATATCCACCCACAGGACTAGTCAAATACTACATTTATTTGTCCATGGGGCACATTCGCATATCGCAAGCTACCTTTCGGTTTAAAGAACATAGGGGAAACCTTTCAGAGGGCAATGAATTATGCCTTCCATGACATCAATAACATCATTCAACCATACCTCGATGATCTTCTGGCTCATTCGCGAAAGCGGACCAATCATCCACAGCATTTGAGAGCAATATTTCTATGTTATCAACACTACAAGATACGACTCAATCTGCACAAGTGTGTGTTTTGTGTCAATTCTGGTCATTTACTTGGCTTTGTAGTTTCAAAGGACGGGATTCGTCTCGACCCCTGTAAGGTTCAGGCAATCATCGATCTGCCTCCACCTTCAAATTTGCTTCAGATTCAGAAACTCCAAAGGAAAGAAAACTTTCTGAGGAGGCTCATTTCAAATTACACCAAAATTGCTAAAGGTTATACGCGTCTGTTGCAAAAATAAGTACCCTTCAACTGGGATCAGGTTGCGCAAGCTTCCTTTGATGCTCTAAAGGAATCCCTAATAAAAGCATCATTAATATATGCTCTTGATTATCAAAAAGACTTTAACCTGTATCTGGCTGGAGCAGGTACGACCATCATAATGGTTTTAGTTCAAGAAGACAATGGAATCGAACATCCTGTCTATTATTTAAGTCGAAACTTAAATGATACATAAAGCAAGTGCTCCTATGTTGAAAAGATGGCTCTCATAGTTGTTCAAGCAGTGCAGAGATTTCGACACTATGTCCTCTTTCGAAAAACTACCATTTTGTCAGATTGCAACCCCATGACTTACATCTTGTCGTGACAGTTGCTTGGGGGAAAACATTCGAAATGGATAGCAATTTTGCAAGAGTTTGATATGGAATTCATAAAATCCAAATAAAAGAAAGCGCTGGGATTTCGCGGAGTTACTATGTGACTTCCCATCGTCGTCCAACAATTCAACATCCAAAGTAACAATCGTGGATGAATATTTGTTTCTGATATCTTCAAGCGATCTGTGGTATGGAGATACAATCATCTATCTCCAGACCCAAACATATAGGTCTAATACCTCTCACTCAGAACAACGCCGTACTCGATACCAAGCAAAAGACTACAGGATCGTCGGTGATACACTTCACCGTCATGGTAACGATACAGTTCTGCGAAGGAGCCTCACCCATGAGGAGGTTGAAAAATTCCTGAATGATTGTCATTCAGGTGCATGTGTGGGGCATCAATTTGGTTATGCTACAACACAAAATATTTTACGAGCAGGATACTTCTGGCCAACAATGTTCAAGGATTGCATAATCATCGTCAGAAGTTTCCATGCTTGTCAAATCTTTGACCGCAAAACCATAATACCACCCACACCTCTGCAGCCAGTAGTTGTTGTTGGGCCATTCTTCAAATGGGGCATAGATTTCATGACATGTAACCCCACCTCGGCCGGGGGGCATGGGTATATCATAGTCGTAGTTGACTATTTTACGAAATGGGCTGAGGCGGTGCCTACATTAAACAACAACGGTGAAACGGCTACTCTTTTCTTTTTCAATCATGTAGTCTCCAGATTCGATGTTCCACAAGCTATAGTCATAGATCATGGATCACATTTCCGCAATCACATGATGGTTGAGTTGGCTGCCAAATTAGGACTGTCCCACAACAGCACTACTCCATATTATCAGCAAGCTAACGGGCAAGTTGAGGCGATCAACAAAGTCCTGAAGCGCATGCTGCAAAGGATGATTGGAGTCCATAAATGGAGTTGCCAACTAATTCTATACTCAGCCTTGTGGGCATATCAGACATTGGTGAGAAATGTGACCAGGTTTACACCCTTTCAACTAGTGTATGGCCTGGAAGCGATCTTACCAGTTCAGTGTGAAATTTCGTCCCTCAAGCTTGTAGTCGACCTTCTCCCCAGAGATTCAAAAGAGGAGGCTTGTTTCTTGGAATTAATCCAACTGTATGAAACCCGTCATGATGTTGCCTTAGCTAACGAAGCACATAAGAAACAAGCCAAGGCATAGTTTGACAAGAATGTCAAACCCCGTGTCTTCTCAGAAGGTGACCTAGTCTTACTTTACGACCAGGAATCCGATAAATTGGGAATAGGTAAGTTCCAGTCTTTGTGGATGGGCCCCTATATTGTCAAGCGTGTATTAGCAAAAGGATCCTACGAGCTAGTAGATTATGATGGGATTCCACTGTCGCAACCCCAAAACGAGTTGTACCTTAAGCGTTACTATGCTTGACTCAGTGTAGTAACCTCTTCATATGCTTTTGTTACATTTTTTTTTTCACTAAGAGTGATCGTTTTGGTTAGATAATCCGCTTTTGCATTTTTTTCAGATGTCAAACCTATTGGAGTCATTTGTTGGATACGCCAACAGAGTGAGTCGTAGTTCCTGGAACCTATCTTCTATAGCCTGGGCCATCTTTGATCCAAGGGGTGAGTTAGTGAGTTTCATAGGGGTATGTATTGGTCGATCGATGAACAACATCGCTAAATACAATGCATTGATAGAGCTCCTCTCTGATGCCATCGTGCATGGCATACGTTGACTTTCCGTCAGGTGATCGTTTTGGTTAGGTAATCCACTTTTGCATTTTTTGCAGATGTCAAACCTATTGGAGTCATTTGTTGGATACGCCAACAGAGTGAGTCGTAGTTCCTGGAACCTATCTTCTATAGCCTGGGCCATCTTTG
Organism: Pinus taeda; assembly: GCA_000404065.3. Classification (NCBI taxonomy): domain Eukaryota; kingdom Viridiplantae; phylum Streptophyta; class Pinopsida; order Pinales; family Pinaceae; genus Pinus; species Pinus taeda. Next base: position 3,870 of record APFE031594876.1, on the reverse strand, counting down.
ATCCAAGGGGCGAGTTAGTGAGTTTCATAGGGGTATGTATTGGTCGATCGATGAACAACATCGCTAAATACAATGCATTGATAGAGCTCCTCTCTGATGCCATCGTGCATGGCATACGTTGACTTTCCATCAGGCTAGACTCACAACTCATCATTCTACAACTTACTGGCATCTATTCCGTGTGGAATCCAGCTATATATCGTATGTTCCTAAGGGTCAAGATTTTGGAAAGGCAGTTTGATTCTATTCAATATCAACACATTTCCAGAAACTAAAACACATTAACCGATTCATTATCAAATTATCTGTTAGATAGACATTTGCAACATTTATAAAAGAAAAGAATTTCATCAATATTTTCATCAGCATCATATAACTTAACCAAAATAAATCTCTAAAAATAAAAAATATTTATAACTGTTTATAGTTTGTACATAGTGTTCTATGTCCAAGACAAAATCGGTCGTATGACCCAAAAACTCAAAATGGTAGGGTGAACCCTAGTCTAATGGTGCTGGTGATAACAAGTCACCGTCTGTGTAATCATGCATAAGAGCCTAGTCCATCGGCTTGGCATGCCAGTAGTATGTCGTTGTAATCTCAGAGGCAGCTCATCAGTCCTCACATTTGGAATACCAAGGGTGAGACCCTCGGTCTAATCCTGCAACACTACAAGAGTCTCGGCTACATCTAGATCGCGAAGGACAACCCTCCCTATAGCCTCTCCTGCTGGAATGGAAGCTGCTACTCTCAGGCACACTGCTGGTTGCACTGGTCTGATATATGCATGAGCACATGAGTTTTGATTTGTCTTGATAAACTTTTAGAAAGCACAAGAACATTATAAAAGCAATAAATAGAGATATGGTCAGAGATTTTTACCTATGACACCCCATTGCTCACCAGCCAGCAGCACCAAATATGGGTCACCCCGAAAATACATCCTAGCATATGGACACTAGGCATAAACCATCTGCTGACGGTTGAACCACTCAAAGAAGGCATTAGAAAAGGAAACTTGCGATTGACCAGCACGTCTTGCCATAAAGTCAACCCATCTCTGCATCTGTGGCTCAGTCGGTAGTGGCAGATCGAGTGAAATGTATTGTGGATGCATCAGTCGGATCTTCTCCAAGGCGAAAGTGGTCAGAATAGAACCATAGCCAAAGTTCTCAGATCTTCCATTTTTCACCTTGGTGAGCTGTTCTTTTATCACCGGAAGTACTGCATCACACCAGTTGAATACCTTTGGTTCGAGGCATTCCAAGGCAACTGCATATAAGACACGTTGGCCAAATGAAGGGCCATGCTACCAGCCAATCTAGCAAAGGTGAATAAAATAGTCCTCAAGGACCAATCAGTGACATCTCAGATACTGATCTTGCCATCCCTGCTCGGCTGAGATCCTTCTCTACAGTATCGGCGAATATAATCCCTCAAAGATTCGCCCCCACAGGCGGAACCTGATAGTGATAGAGGGGCACCATGCCTCAATAAACCGGTCAAGAAGCAGATGCCCTCAACAATCAAGGGGATGGATTTACCTCTAATCCGGAACACTTGGTTGGTAGGATCCCATGCATCGAGGAAATATTGCAACAAGTTGATTCGTTGCCTCATGCTAGATACGTGGAAGAACTTGAGCAAGCCACAGTTCCGCAATGCCGTTACTATACCCAGATCATGTAAGGCAACCATGTCCTCTTCTTCATGCTCACGTTCATGCCATGTAGCAACCATTTTGCTCCGATGAATCTCTGAAAAACAAACAAGAGAAGAATTAGGATCTTGATTTGGCACAAAACAGGAAAAATTTCCATGAAAAATTAGTACAAAAGTTTTCCTCCTTGCACCCATCGCACCCCAGTTGTGTACTGGGTGAGATGCATACTGACTAGCCAATGGCCAACCTAGTATGCATTGCACCTTTCGATGTAAACTAGGTGCGATGGGGGCAGAACGAATTGTTCAAACCCCAGAGGCTCAGAAAAGCAAGAAAACATGCTCAAAATTCAAAAAGGAAAGAATGCAATTGAAGAGCTCAGGTTTAGCTCTTACCTGGTCTAGACAGCGCCGAAAATCATCCACAGAATCTCCCGAAATCAACTAGTGAAATCAAGGGGGAAAAACAACTCTAGAGCTCCAACAATCCCAAATTCAAATGAAATGGTAAAATGAGGGGTAAAAACCACTTTTAAGTTACTTTTCACGTAATTTAAGTAGGGTGTTACACTAAAATTTGTCACCACGACTATTTGCAGTTAGTATGGCTCCATCAACAGTCATACTATCCTCCTTGGCAAGCCTCATACCTCTGCTCTCCATGTTAAACTTCAAGAAAGAGAGAAAGTCTTTAAAAATATATTTATCTCTTGGTACGCAGTTTCTCTTAGCCTTACCTGCATGTACGCATCCCAAGTTCATAATACCTGCGTACTTGTACGCTCTGTATGTAAAGGGATGGGTGCGTACTCCTGTAAAGGTCAAAAGGCGCAAGTTTCATCTTAAAAAAGTTACTTGTGGTCATTTCTAG
>APFE031594868.1:0-15637 GCA_000404065.3 Pinus taeda | reverse complement strand
CTGCAAGAGCCTTCTTGATTCCCATAAGGCCAAATCCAAGCAAGGACATTATTGTCCAAGAACCAAAGAGAGAGGCTTGTCCTTATTCCCGATAGGCTTTGCGAGACATGTGCTGCTGACTACCCGCCAAAGGAGAATCCAATGTCAGAACATTGGTTGTACTCCCCTTTGATTAATTATTAATGAACGACTATTGGTTATGGTTCCACTCTTATTATTATTTATGATGATGATGAGTTATGTCCTTTCTGACTGACATGTATTTGCATATGTTGGATTTTATGCTTGTGTTTGTGTTGTTTCTTGTATGTGCAGGTGTCCATTCACAGAGATCGTGAGGATTGTGATCTGCCGGAGCAGAGGAACAAGAGCATCACCCCTCTTACAAACAATAGCGTTGGAATCCAGGTAGGCCCTTATCACCGGTCTATTTATTTGCAATTAGGAACTTGCACTATAGCGTTTGATGATTGTTGCTAGACTCAGTCTGGGCTAGTAGGGATCACCTCTGTCCACAGAGGGGATTTACCTCCTCAACAATTTGGTGACTCCGCTGGGGAGCTTGTCTTTCCTTTTTGGTTGTTTCTTGATTTTTTGCTTGCTTGGTCAGCCTTTTGGGCTGGGTTCTTTTGTTTTTTTTTGCTTCTTGGTTTACCTAGTTATCGTTGACCTGGTTTTGGATTGTTTATTTTTCATTTTGGCACATAAAACTTGACAGGAACGCTTTTTTGCGTCACAGTCGCGCCAATTGGCGCTAGTTGTCAATATACCACCCGCGCCAATCCTTAAAAGGTGCTAGTTTCAGCCTGACAATCGAGTGAGGCCTGGGAACTACTAAAGTTTGCTTGATTTTAAGCCTTCTGAGCTTGGTCCTTGTTTTGGATACATTTTCCCGTCTGCTTGAGTGTATTGGGGTCCTTTTTGACTGGTTTTAACCTTCATCCTTTGGTTGTTTGCCTTTTCTATCGATTCCACATTTTTAGCCCTAAGGTATCTAGTGGCTTTGTGTGTCGAGCCTTCCTTAGGAGTTTTTGGTCTTTTATTGGTCTAGTCGACTTTCTGATTGCTCCCTTGCACTCGTTTAGTGGTTGTTAATCATTTCATTCCGTTGTTTGAGTGACCTACCTCTTTTTCACTTGAATTCCGCCTTGTTTTGCTTTGGACCTAGATTACATGGCTCATTTGTGTCTTTGGGATTTTTCTCGGTTTTGAAGGACTGCTTTGTCAATTTAGGGATCTGATTGTGCTTGCATTGAGTGAAATTTTCTTGTTTTTGCTCTTTTACTATCATTTCTCAAACTTTGTTTAGTGCATCTTGCCCTTAACATTAAAAAAAAATCTCTTTTTCTTTTCATTAGTTAATGTGAATTAGAGCTTTTTGTTGTTATTAGTGATTAGTGACTTTGAAGAAAAGATTTTTGATTTCCATTAGCTGCATTAGAGACATCATTGGTTGTTTTATGATCATTTTGTTTGTGTGAAAGCTCTCAACTCTCTTATAGTTAGCATTCATCGAATAAAATGATATACTATGGCATATAGCTTGCATTTAGGAAATTTTGAGACATTACATACGGTAAGGCCTGAAAACTGAAACATGATCAAAGATCAACTTTAAAATGAACTGAATGAATCTAACAATGCATTGGAACATAACGCACACTATTTAGAGGTCTAGGCTAGAGATGTGTTCCGGCGTCGTTAAACCTAGCCACTTTTGTTTCCACTCAAGGTTGGGTGATTCCTCCTTCTGTGACTCAATACTGGTCTAGTACGGAATTGTGCTCCAACATACCATCGAGTATATGGGGAGACCCCACTAGGTTATCATCCTTTATCCATAGGAAGCCGAGTCTACCGCGCTATACCCATGATACACCGAACACAGCATTCAAGGAGATTTCCTGCACGTATGAAAAGTCTTTGGTTGATTTCTCTTTCATTTCTAAAACCAAGGTGTATATTGCAGTTCACGGTTATTTGGTACACCCTCTTTTCCTAGTAACCCTGAGCAGTCATTTGATCTTTTATGACTCCCTAAATTTGAAAGGATCACCAAGCGCTTGTCCTTTCACGCTTGTTTCAAATCTAAAAGTGATAGATTCACCTTTTATCCATTTCTTGACTCTTAAAACATGAAACGGTGAAGTTTCTTAATTTCAATGTGGTAAAAATTAAATCACCCGTGATCACACACCCTGTTAGATTCTGTTTGTTGGCTGTTTGATTGTGTGTCTTGAGTCTTTTTTAGCCCCATGTGCGATTTTCAGTTTTTGATGGCAACTTTTATAGATATGAATTAAATGATATTAATTTATAAAAATTAAAATTAAAGTTAAATTTAAGTTTCATTATTATTAATCTTTCTTTCGACCTGTGCTGTCCCTTCAATATTCATTCCCTCATGAGTATTTATTTCTTCCATCCTGCTCTTCTTTTATCATCTTTCTCTTATCCCTGATGATGGATCCCATTTGGGATTCGAAACGTTGGTGTAAAAATTCTCTTACTGTGGATTCTCTGATCAAACACTCAAAAAGCACAAACCACAGATCTCTGAAATCCAAGTTATGGGATCTTTTTCGCCAGAAAACCTATGGCTTATGTACCACCTACGAGAGCCACAAATGATCTACAATAAACAGTTTCTTCAAAAATTTTCCAAAGAGAATGATGACCCAGCAAATGTCACCTAGACCTAGTCGAATAATGAGGGTGAGGTCAAAAAGGACGAAGTAGGTATGTACTCTACTACATCTATTTCTCCTTCCCATAGTTTTGTAGCAGCCATTCTATGTAGGATGTTTAGCAAGCTCGGTAGCACTAAATGTTCCCAAAAATGGCTGCCATTAATAGATGCAATCGTAAACGCAACCATAATGAGTTGGGCCCAAATTTTGTCTGATAATTTAGCAAAGAAAATAATGGATTATAGGAGAAAAAGAAGTATTGCTTCGAGGGTTTACCCTCCATTTTTTATGAGTTCCTATGTGATGGATGCAATCTATTTTGGTTCAAAATTTCTTATCATGGGATGGAAGTGGAATTTGAAGGATCCACTTCCCATTCATATATATCATAAGGACATGTGGGAGTCTCAGTTTCACCTACATTTTTACAAAATTTGTCATGGAGTCATGCTACCTATCCATAAACAGGTTTACAACCGAAATGCCCCTGGGTTTTCTATGGAAGTCGAGGTAGATATCCTCCCAGTGGCCAGATGGTTTGGGTAGGAAACATTCACATATATTAGAGTATTTGGGAGCATTGCCTCACCGCATGTCCTCCCATACCTGACAAATTGATGGTTGGAGAGATAGCCTATAAAATAGCGAGTGAGGGTGGGCTGTGGAAAGGATTAAAGGAAGTGAAAAAGGCCATTTGGCCTACATTTCCATTGCAGTGTGGAGAATTTGCACTGCATGATCTGGGCCATGCATTTAACGAAGCAGAGATCATTCAATCTCTATAAATACCTAAATTCCTAGGAAGATAGTATGACCCAAATGGCACTGCCAAAGACTTCACTACCATGGTGAAAGTGAAGGTATTCAGTCATGACGAAGATTCGTTTGATGATGTCTTCCTACAAAACAAAACATTCACAGATGTGAAGCACATGTCATCATTACGTTTTGACCCAGAATATCTTGAAGCCTTTAATGAATACAAAGAAAATAGATTGTTAAAGGTCCCATTGGACCAATTACAGATTGAGACAATAAGGGAGCCAACTCCCAACATAAGCCTAGAAGAGACTCCAAAGAAAATTCTAAAGATGACTTCAAAGTAAATTCCCAAGAGAAGTCTACCAGGGAGTCAGAGAACTTAGAGCCATAGTCACAGAATGCGGGAAGTAAAGGTAAGGATTCAAAAAAGGATACAACTGAATCCACAGAATAGGCAGCTGAGAAAACCTCAGCTAAAAAACAGGTTGAAATTCACTCCACCTCCACCCAATCAACAAAATCCCCGATGATCGATTTAGAGAAAGAATGGGAGCATTTTAATAAAAATATCCATACAGAGGTACAAACACATGAGTGATAGAATCCACAAGACAAAGCAACTCAAGAAATTACAGTAGAGAAAATTGTAAGTACTCAAGAGGTAGAGCACATTCCTACCACTCCTACCTTTGCATTTATGTTGAGAATTAAGGAGATTCCTCCTTTAGATGTGTTCTACAGCCCAACCCACAAAGATGTCATCAAAAGGTAGAGAAAGAAGAGGAAGTTGGATTCTACAGTTTCTACTACTCCCGATAATGAACCGATGGATATTCTCTCGAAGGATTCACCCATCGACCCATCTGACAATCTTACTAGACTGTTGCAGTTTGTAGGAACCTATGCTACATCAACTATTGATAAAGAAACAGAGGTACAAATGTTGCTCTGAGAAAAGGAAAATAAAATTCTGTTGTTGGAACAATAGTTAGAGCAAGAAAAATCTAACCAACAAGTGGAATTGTAAATAACCAAGCTTCAACAAGAATTCGAACATATGCGAATAAAACATCAAGCTAAGATAGAAGAAAAGGAAGCATAGATACAAGCAATAACAGATAAGTATAAGGATAGCCTGAATATTGATCACTTTATAATTGAAGCGCTCAGCCTTAACTCCCAGCTATTGTACCAAAAATAAATTCTATGCTAGAAGGTCTTGCTGTTGAGTCCTTATTGTGAGACTAGTGACAAATTAATGGGTCAAGTCATGGACATGAGACTTGAATATGATGAAGTCTTAAAAATAGTTTTCAACTTCATCACCTGGCAGAATTTAGAGGATGGGAGGAAGGTCGATTTGCCTATACTGGAGGATTCACATAAGGAAGTCTTATTTGTAGACTACGATTCTCGACTTAGACAAGTAGAAAAGGCAACATCGGTTGCAACAACAACAATAAATAGTGTTATTGAAAACATCAATGAAAATTTACACAACGCAAACCTGGTGGCAGAGTCTATACTAGGTTTTCTTCCAAATGTCAAATAGCTCGAAAAACAGTGGATGCAAGCAATAGGGGAAAAAGAGGAAGCAATTAGGCAAATGAACAGGTTAAACTGGGAAGCATACTAGCACTATTTAGCTAAACCTTACAACTAGTGGATGACCCTGCGATGCCTAACCTCTTCCATGCAAACAATGGTGCCAGCACTGACCAATGTCATGTTCACTGGGTAGTTGAAATCTACAATCGGCCGATCAACACAACTCAAACTAATGACAAACATCTGTGATCTCAAAGATCAAATGGAAAGGAGTTAGTCACCATGTTTGATTTCTATTTTTGTTTTGTTTTGCATAATTTGAGGAAGGTCGTTTAAACCTCCTCAACTATTTTTGTAATAATCTATTCTTAGGATTTATAAGTTAGAATTTAAACCCCTATCATGCATTTAGAGAGGGGTCTAGAAATTTTATCAGAAACAATCTTCAAAACATGAACTTTTGTCCTTTTGAGGAACTCCTTGTGAAATGAATGGAACATGATTTATTTTCATCTTATCTAGCATATTCTACTGAAATTGCACTTTTGTACTCTTAGATGGTGTTGGATTGATTGGAAGTAGGTCAATATTGTTGAAACACATGAACATAACTTATTACAAATGGTACTTTTATCTTGTGATTTTGTTTTATTTATGTATTAAGCAATACTTTTCCTTTAAATTATTTATGTATGATAGTTTAAATCTTGGTTAGCATTATTGCACTTTTGTATGGTCATGGCCTAAATCTTATGTTGAATACATGAATAATTTCTTATGCGATATATCTTTCACAATCATTTTGTCTAACTATTTATTCGAAATGATTATTGTTAAAACGATTTCACTTCTTATTACAGTTGAATAATCTTTATTACCGATTTATTTAGGACATTATTGTAGATCGCATGTTTCAATTTTGTTCCTGAGTATAGTCATAGCTAGATAGTGTTAAAATTAGGATATATGCATGTGATTATTAGTTTAGATTAGATTACTTTTAGCTTAAAAATTCCTCTGAACTATCATATATCACCCCATCAGCACTATCATAAATTATATTGGGAAATTGGTCCCATTATCCCCAGTTGGAGCCACTACACCAAACGGAAAGGGAGCTACCAACCAAGGTCCGGACTGGGTAGTTTTCCCCCGTGTTGTAAGCAACAAACTTCAAGGCTTCAAAAGTGGTGTACAAAGGTCCCTCCCATTGTTTGAAGTGGTGAAAGTAAATTTTTTATTCTTTGAGTCAATTAAAATTGTTCTTTGTTGCTTGTATGTTTGGAAGGAATATTGATTTGTTGTTGTTTGAGAATTATTAGTTCTTTGGAGACCATAATGAAATTGATTTTGCATTCATTTAGTTTTTATCTCATAATTTACTTTTCTTAAAGTGCATTAGATCACATTGCATTGAAAAGTCATTTTCTGAGATTTATCATTGGACAAAGGTTATATTGTTTAGTGATTGAAAGCTAGAATTGCATCGAGTGCATTCTCATTGATTGAAAGAAAAAATGGAATCATTTTTTTCGTGGTTTTATTTGGAAAATGAAAGTGAAATATCTAGTTAAGAAATCTTTGTTTGTTGCATTCTTCGTTGTTGCATCATTGTTTGAATCTCTTCCCTTACTAGATTATATTTCATCGAAATGGAAAGAATCCTTTTCTCATGAGAGTTTCATCATACACATTTATGTGACATCATTTTGAGCCTTAAAACCAAAACATAATTAAAGACCAACTTAAAATTTACCTTAATTAACCTAAGGATCATTTGGAACATTAACGAAAAAATTTATAGGTCTAGGCTAGAGACGTGCTCTGACATCGTTAAGCATAGGATATGTTGTTATTTGCTAATATTGTATCCCAAGGGTGAAATCTCGTTCCATGTACGAAAGTGTATAGGATTATTCTTCAATACTTTCAAGTATATAGGATGCACTCCACACATGGTAAGTATATGGGAATGCTCTCATCAAATGATTACGCATTAGAAAACACTACTATGGACTGTACTCCCATGAACCATCGCGTATATTTTGGGAGCCCCCTATAGGTTGGTATCCATCCATAGGTAGCTGAGTATGCCGCCTTGTATTCCATGATAGACCAAACACAACATTCTGGGGGATTGGTTTCCTTATGTTAAATCCTTGGTTCGCTAAGGTGTATATTGAAGTTCATGGTTGCTTGGTAAACATTTGTTCCTAGTTACCCCTTTTTGATTTATTTGTTGTTAATTTCTAAAATTAATTGACCATGAAATAATATCCTTCCTGTGGAAATACTCCTTAGTATATCTTAGGTTGAGACTAATGGAAATAGTTCCTAAGTCTACTGACCAAGGAAACCCCTCTGATGGGAATCCTATTCCTTTTCCTTCTTTTGGAAATGTTGGATCTCCCTATATGGCAACGTTGTCTCTCCCTGGATTTACCATTGGTATGGCGATTTGGTTATTTTTTAACACTATGGTTTCGAATTTCCAAACTACTCCTCAACCAGGTTCTCCTCCATATGAATAGTGTCAACCTCTGGTTGAGATTAAAGTTGACTCTTTTCCTTGTTCAATTGTTTGGTCTTCTTCCTCTTTTTTCTTTTCATCTGGTGAAAACCATCAAGCTAGTAACTAGGTGGATAAGAAGAAGAAGAAAAGGACGATTAAGAAGAAGAAAAATAAGTAAGGGGGAAATCTAGCAACCATTGCTACAATTGCAATTGATGTTGAAAATATTACAATTAGCCCAAAAAGTGAAATTACCTTGCATGCTATGTAAGGGTGACCACCTTCTTCAATATTGTCCTGGTATTCACAAGGTCTTAGAAGTGTGGTCCATAGGTTCACATTGACCTTAATCATCATCCTCTAGAGATCATGTTGGTGATAAAACTTCAACTAGTGATAGTAAAGCCCAAGGAAAAAAGGGAAAAGTCAAATTTTCCTATAGGTTATGTTGAAGGAATCATCCTATTCACCTTTTTCCTTATATGGATGAAGCCTCTAAAGTGTTGGATAACCTTACTGCTTCTTTGTCTCCTCTCTCGACTGGTTATCAAAATATATCTCTTGATCCTCCACTATTTGATCAAGTGATTGATAGAGCTCATCTCTAGTCAATCCCACTATCTCTCAAAGTGAACCCAACGACTTCATTCCCAGCTGACCATTGGTTGACCTAGTTCTGCTTTCTGTTGATCATATCTATCATGTAGAGAGTGAAGTTCATATCGCTCAAGTTCTTATGGTTTCTTCAAATTCCAAAGAATTAGGGGGCAATAATCCTATTCCATGGTACAAGGGGCGATCCTCCTATTCCCATGATACAAGGGAGTGACCCTCCTATTCCCATAATGCAAGATGGAAGTCCTCCCATTCTTATGGCTCCCTCTCCAAGTAGTTTAGTCACATTCTTTGATTGGATTCGACTGGTAGTAGGGAAAATTTTAAGAACCACCCTAAATTTATATGTATAATAAATGGACGAATCCCCATGATACATAGGAAAAATGGGAGGCAATTTTATCACTAATATAATATGTATATATATAATATATATATATATATATATATATATATATATATATATATATATATATATATTTATATATGATATATATCAACTATATAATAATTAAATTATTCTATCATAATATATTATAGAATATATATAATATTAGCAAATTCTCTCACCAATATTAGTCATTATTTCTTGGTAAAAGTCATGGCGAATCTTTGCGAATACTGGAATTATATAATACATCTTGTAAGATCTTGTGGGAAAAATATCTTTCACTGAATAATAAAACTATGTGAGTCTTGAGTGAAGTTTGTTAACCAGTAATGAAACCCATATATTTGATAATAATAAAACATATTCATTGAACTGTAATATACTAACATACATGTTTGGAAAAAAGAAACATAATTTTCACTTCCTACAAACAATGTTGCAAGTTTTAGTGGCCATGTTTGTCATGGTAGGCACACCAACAAGTACCAAACCCCAACTATATAATATAATGAAGTAGTAAGTATCCCAAAGGCCTGAAGGGGATCTAATGGAAAGAAGTGACCATTGTCAGAAGCCTTCCAATCAATATATAAATATATAAATGTAGATTTATTATTATTTTAATTGGAAATCTTCAATTATTACCTTCATACCATTTTTAACAACATTGTAACATGTGCATTAATTTCCTTTTTGGTGCAAAATCTCTGCCTTTTAGGACAATATGGTGTAGTGACCCAACCCTTATAGATCATTACAACAAAATAAGAATAGCAGAGAAGATGAAAGGTTGTACAAACCAACATATTTTTCAAACAGCTAATCCAATATCAATACCTTAACTTTTTCATGAAAATATCATATTGAGAATGTTTGAAAAATGGTGGGAAATCTAGGTAGCGACTATATCTCTTCTGCGAGGGTGATGCAGAAAGAGTTAAGATTTCATTGTTTTGAATTTTTTTTGTTAAATCAAAAAACCAATATTAATGGAGATATTGGTATTTTTTACTAAATTTTGTGAAGTGACTAAATGTAGGTTTTGACCATTCACCTTAAGATTTTTTTTACAATATAATTTCATAAGTCTATTTAATATCTTCATTATCATAAAAACCAACCTATATCCATCTTAACCCCACATCTACCACTCTTAGAGGGATGAAATCTATTTATCCCTCCTAGCACTTGGTAGACCTAGAATTAAGATGGATCTAAGATGATAGAATTTCCCCTAAATAGTCTATGCTCACATGAATACCATGGTATTACCATGGGTCAATACCATGGGTTATCATAAACCTAGAGCTTAAAAACTACTACTAGTAATTTATAAAAATTAATAAAATTAATAATTGATTTTTATTTTATTTTTTTATTTTAACCAAGTTAAAATGTTTAAGTGAAATTAAATTACAAGATCCATTTTTACTCTTGATCTACCAAGCCCAGAGAGGGATCAATTATTTTTTCACTCTATGTTAGTTTGCATATCATGATATTTGATCCATAGTAAAGATGGATCTATGCTAGATTAATTCCCCCCTTTAAATAGGTTGCATTCCATGTGAATACCATGGGTCAATACCATGTGCCATCTTTATTTTTATTAATACTAATATTAGGGTTAATAAATTTTTTTGCATGGTATTAATAATAATTTGGCCCATAGTATTTGGCCCATAGGCTTCACCTAAATATAACACATTTTTTGAGTGCTCTTAAATATAAGATGGCTTATGGAGTAAATATAAAAAATGTTTTATTTATTTACCATAACTCTCGTTTATCTATATTTTTATTAATTTACCATACCTTTTTTATACATATGGTATTTGGCCCATAAGATTCAATTAAATAAAACCTCTTTTTTTATTATTCTTAAATAGAAAGAGGGTTATGGACTAAATATAGAAAGAGGTTTTATTTATTTACCAATACACTATAGCCACTTATAATTTATAGCTTATTTTATTATACGTGCTTTGGGTGGTTCTTTTAAAAATTACTAAAGGTAAACAATATTGGGTACAATATAAAAATGTTTTTATTTATTTAACCATTAACCTCTCGTTTATTTATATTTTTATTAATTTACCATACCTCTTTTATAAATATGGTATTTGGCCCATAGGATTCACTTAAATGAAACCTAGATTTTGAGCCTTCTTAAATAAAAAGAGGGTTATGCACTAAATATAAAAAAGAGGTTTTATTTATTTACCATACCTCTAGTTTATTTGTATTTTTATTTATTTACCATACCTTTGGAGTAAGTATAAAAAGAGTTTTTATTAATTTACCATACCTCCACTGTATTTATATTTTTATTTATAACTATCATAAATGCATTTTCTTGAAAATGAGGGTGAATGGAAGATACCTAATTTCAAGGGCTAAATTTACTTTTTTTTTACGCTTTCCCTTAAAATAAGGTGGGCTAACCTCCATACCTAATTTTTTTATAAAATAAATTTGAGGTGATTTGTAACAATGTACTATGATACGTTGCTTTACACAAGGCCGAAAAATCTTTGGGAGAATGGATGCGCGAGCGCCTGATTAGGGTTTTGAATCGCGCCCTGAGGAAGCGCCGACAGCCTGCATCGCGCAGCCTCTGCTACGCCTGACGCCTCTGCTCCTTACCTGTTCGGACGGGAAGGAAGCAACAGTCATGGGCTCGAATCAGGGGGGGGCGTCGCAGCCCTCCCCTTCCAACCTCAAAGCAAATGAGGAGGTCATCTTTGGATCCTTTGATCCGGACCTGCTCTGTCAAGGGCAGAAGAATCCAGAAGAGACCAGCAACTTGCAGAACGAACAAGATCCAAAAAATGACAAACCTCAGGTCACTTCGTCGACCTGCCGCCCAATAGCCAAGGAAAGACCGAGAATAGAGCTGCCAGGAGACATTATTGACAGCCGCATTGAGTTCATGCAAGACCATGCAGTCATAGGAAAATTCATAGGGTTCTGGCCAACTGAACGAGCCTTAAGAGGATGGATAGCTGCCAAATGGAGGCCAAAAGGGGACGTCACGCTTCAATTAGGAGCAAAAGGCTTCTTCACAGTTATATTTTATTGCTTGGAAGACAAGCACCGAATTCTGGGAGGAGGTCCGTATTTCTTCAATGCGGCAGGGCTTTATCTCAAAAACTGGAAACCCCGTTTCAACCCAGACAACGAAGATCTAGCTTGGGCTCCTGTCTGGATCAGGCTCTTCTCGCTCCCAGAGGAATACTGGGCAGAGCAATGCCTAATGAAGATAGGTAATGGAGTGGGCAAATACATCAGGGCTGCTGAGGAAACAAAAAACCGTAAGTTCATTTCTTATGCCAGAATCTGTGTTTTCATCAGACTCAATGAAGCCCTTCCTGACTATGTCACCCTAACTCATAGAGATGAGGAATGGATACAGCCTCTTAACTACGAGCATGTCCCATGTAGATGCCGCAGATGCCATGTGATAGGATACTTATTTAGGGATTGCCCCCTAAATGCCAAAACCAATGCTCCTGAGACCTCTGATACCTTTCCCCAGGATGGATTCACCAAAGTCACGAGCAGAAAACGCATGCACAAGAAGCCTCAAAATGGGCAAAAACCCCAGATATCCAAAACCCAGAATCAGGCTTCTAAGAATAGCTTTGAGTCTCTTGGCAATCTTCCAGAGGATTCCGCCCCATCCCATGAAAACATGACTCCCCCAGATTCCTATGCTCCTCAACCCAACACCCCTGCATCCAAAACCAGCTCTGTCACTTCGGGCGATCGCCCAGTAGATCTGCCTTCTGCCCCTGATATTAACCCTAATCGCCCTTCCTCCTCCTCCAATCCCCCCCCTTCTAACTCCTCTTGGTCCAAATCGCCTGTGATCAGCCCTATCATTCTTAGAAGAAGCCCGGAAAATGAACCCGTGATCCATGAGGAAATGAAAATGGACGGATTGGCATACTCTCAGAAGGATTCAGAGATTAATCAGGAAGAAGGAAGCCAAGTCCAAATCATGCAGGAAGAACCAGAAAGCATTGATTTAAATGGCCTGAATATCATCGATCTAGAGTTAGCATGCAGGAAACAAGCTTATGAGTCCATCACTGAGACCGACCTAGAAAAACTAGAAGAGGTCATCTCCAGAGCTTTCCACCAAAACAAACTTGGCATTCATCCTGGCAGCGAGTGGAATGACAGCGCACGACCAAAGGAATCCAAAAAAAGAGGGAGGAAGACAGATCTCCAAAGAACCATAGAGGTTGGAAAAATCCTGGTGGATTCAGGAAGGTATGCAAAGTTGACGAAGTACTACAGGCCTGCACCAATCAGTTAAACCATGAAGCTTGTCTCTTGGAATTTAAGAGGGCTTAACAGCCCAGGAAAACAAAGGATGTTGAAAAAAATGATCAAGATGGAAAATCCGCAGATGTGTTTCTTCCAGGAAACCAAATGCAACAGTACATCGCTAGGCCGCTTTCTTGCGAAAGCATGGCCAGGTTGCAAATCAGTAGCAGTTGATGCTTCGGGAGCTTCTGGGGGACTTGCTATTGCATGGAACTCACAAGCTGTCTCACTCGCAGATTTTCATGCCTCCCACTTTCTTATTCAGGCAACTTTCCACATAATAGGGACCAATGTTCATGGCAACCTATCCAATGTCTATTTTCCACAGGATCCCGGCAATAAAAGTGCACTCCTTCAAACCATTGAGGTATTAAACAGGAATCGGCAACATCCTCTTTGGATTGTTGGTGGAGACTTCAACATGATAACCAAGATAGAGGAGAAATCAGGAGGAAGAACAAGACTAGAACCAGAGGCAGATCGTTTCAAGGACTTCATTCGAATGGCCTCTCTCATAGATCTTCCATTCTGTAATGGTACCTTTACCTGGAGTAACCGCCGCGGGGGAAATCATCAAATCTCCTCTAAACTTGATCGATTTCTGATTTCGGACAATGCGGTCCACCTTGGGGGAGACTTCACAGCAGAAATTCTCGCCCACACTGGGTCTGATCACTGGCCAATAGCCTTGCAATGGCAAAGACCAGGGAATCATACCAGACGCCCTTTCCGCTTCGAAGCCTTCTGGCTAACCCATCCTGCATTCAAGAACTTCGTCAAAACCACCTGGGACTCCTTCACCCCTCCGGAGGGCTCAAAAATGTACCGGTTTCAGCAACGATTATGGTTCCTTAAAAGTCATCTAAAGCGCTGGAATAGGGAGACTTTTGGGAACATATTTGAGGAGCAGCAGAAATTAATTAAGGAGCTGAAGGAGCTTCATCAGAAAATAATCAATGATGGGCACACGGACGCAACTCTGGATCAGGAACGACACATATCAGATCAGTTGGAGGAACGAAGGAAACAAGGGGAGATATACTGGCAACAAAAATCGAGGGTCAGATGGTTGCGAGAGGGAGAGCGCAACACTAAGTTCTTCCATAACACAGCAGTCCAGAGAAGGATGCACAACAACATACCCTTCCTCCAGAGCCAGCAGGGAGAAAAAGTGGAGGAGCACAAGGAGATAGAACAGACCCTCCTTAATCATTTTCAACAAGTTCACAGGGAACCGGAGGGGGACAGACAAAGGGAGATTGGGAAAATAACCAGCAACATTCCCAAGCTCGTAACAGATGAACACAATGAGCTCCTCATGCGCCCAATTCAACCCCAGGAAGTCGATGAGGCAATGGCACAGATGAAAGAAGGTAAGGCCCCAGGCCCGGATGGCTTCACCACAACCTTTTTTCACGCTTTCTGGGACATGATTAAAAAGGATGTCTGGGAAATAGTAGAGGAATCTAGAGCAATGCGATGGATTCTCCCTTCCTTCAACTCCATGTTCATCGCACTCATTCCCAAAGAAGAGAACTCCATGACACCTGACAAGTTCAGACCCATTGCCCTGTGTAATGTCATATACAAAGTTATATCCAAAGTTGTAGCAAACAGGCTAAAACCCCTCCTTCCTATGCTTGTCTCTCCGGAACAGTCGGGCTATGTCGAAGGAAGACAGATTCTGGACGGCATCATCCTCTCAAATGAAATCATTCACTCGCTCAAGCTCTCCAAGCAAGCAGGTATGTTACTGAAGCTTGATCTATCCAAAGCATTTGACAAACTTAGCTGGACATACATTCACCACATGTTGATTGCTTTTGGATTCTGCTCCTCTTGGGTCCGCTGGATCATGAGTCTCATCACCTCCTCCCACTTCTCTATCTTGGTCAATGGTTTCCCCTCCTGCCCTTTCAAGCCCTCGCGAGGTATAAGGCAGGGAGATCCCCTGTCCCCTTTTCTTTTTGTGCTCATGGCTGAAGGTCTAGGAAGGCACATCAAGCAGGCTCTCCTTTCTCATCAACTCAAAGGAATCTCTATCCACCACACCCCTGCCTCCTCTCATCAACAATTTGTTGATGATACCATGCTTTACGGCTATCCTTCGGTCCAAGAAGCCTATCATCTGAAATCTCTGCTCAGCGACTTCTCAGCTGCCTCTGGCACCCAAGTCAATTGCTCCAAATCTCATATCTTCTTTTTCCACACCCCTCCTATGGTCAAAAATGCAGTCACCCGCATTCTAGGCTTCCGCACTGCCTCCCTCCCCTCTACCTACTTGGGAGCTCCTCTCACGGCCTCTGCAATTAAACAGCCAGCTTGGAGGATCCTGCTTGAAAAGCTCGAATCAAAGCTCTCTCTATGGACTCTCCGCTCTCTTAATATGGCTAGTCGAGTGGTTCTGATAAAGTCTGTTTTACAAGCCATGCCCCTATACCTCTTTTCTATCCTAGCTGCTCCTAAATGGGTTCTAAAAAGGTTAAGAAATCTGCAGCGAGACTTTCTATGGGGAAGCACAGAGACAAAGCGCAAATGGGCCTTGATAAAGTGGGATAAAGTATGCAAGCCCAAAATCCAGGGAGGCATAGGCCTAAGGGACCCTGAGAACAGTAATACTATAATGAATGCTAAGATTTGGTGGCAATGGGTAACGAATCCGGACAAAATATGGTCCAAAATTTGGAGAGCCAAATACGCCGATAATAGACCCCATGAAGAACTCATCAGACTTACGCCCACGGGCAGCGGGTCTCTCATCTGGAATGCAGCGAAGCAACATTA